>UNPR01000307.1:0-42442 GCA_900536425.1 Hymenoscyphus linearis | reverse complement strand
CAATCTTATCATATTTGTTTGACATCTTTGATACAAGTAACGAGTTCACTTCCAAGTGAACAACCCGATAGTCTTCTTCTTATCATAGCATACCAACCAGCGAACACCCAGCCAAGTTTAGTTAGCCCGATTGAGTATTCGTTACACTTCCTTATATAGAGTCTAAATTTAAGTCTTTTACTAAGAGCTCCTTGCGAATAGTCTTTTAAACGACGGCCATAATGTTAGTTGTTTGATATTAATATATTAAGAAATTAAGAACTTATATAGCTTCTTGTGTAGTAGGGTAGGAAAAAACACCCCTGTCTCGCTACCGAAAAGTGACCGTGGCCGCACTAACCTGATTATACATTCTAATGTTCATTAATTTAAGACCCAGTAGAAATCAAAGTTTGGTGACACATGTATTAATGTAATTTTCATTTATCAAGGCTTTTATCACTGAAGTGTGTGTTCATCTATGTATTCATCATAAATTCATCATGTATTCATCATGTATTCATCATCTATTCATTATGAATTCATTGATACATTCATTGATACATTCATTAATACATTTATCACTAATATACGTATAGAATAATGTATTTATCTCTTTTGTACACAACTCTTTTGATGGAGATACGCATCCGCGGTTGGTTCTTTTGAACTGTTTGATTCCTTGAATTGAAGACAGAGAAGTGTTCTTAGATGAAGTTACGCATCCGTCTTTCTTGGTATTGAACTCCTGTAAACGTCAGTTATAATTCTGCATTTAGGGTTGTAGTTCCGGAGGCGGATCTTAGGCGGATTTGAGGTTCTTTTGTTATAGTTCTAGACTGTACCAAAAGCGACTGTCTCGCTTAGATTGTTTTGTTGTAGTTCCAAGGTCGGACTTTGTAATAAAGAACAGTATTTGTACTGAATTAACAAAGGAACAGTATTTTATACTAGAATAATCAATTCCACTTGTATGCAGTGGAAGCCGGGCTCATAACCTATTGAACTTAGGTATATGAAGGGTGGTAAAAGCCTTGATTATATTGGAATGGAATCTAGCTAGATTATATATTCCATGGAACAAAGGGAACCACATTCTTTGATGTGGAAGATATTACGTAATTTCAACAGTCCACTTCTTTTATACTAAAAATAAGGTTATTCCAAATGAGGTTATTCCTAGCGTTCGAACTTAGAGCCTGTCTGAACTCCTGCTCTTGCTGCCAGCGGTATTGGATTCCTATGTGTTTTGCGTAATCTTAACAGCCCCCTGGTTGTCGGCGTATATAGTTGTTGGTTTTGTAGGTTGTTGATCTTGTTAATTCCTTTTTTTCTTTTTTTTTTTTTTTTGATCAGAGCGCCTGCCAGGTATTCTGACGCTCTATCGCTTTAATAACTTCACTTTGTGTCACCCATACCAGGCCAGGGTGTGCAGTTGAAACACTGCCAGCAGAAGAAGCAGGCGGCGCAGGTCGCTTACGCGAAGGCAAGATAGAAAGCGGTTCCGAATCATTGCGAATCGAATTGCTTCTCGAAACGCCATGTGGACCACCCGAAATCAGCCACGAATTGAAGCGCTTATCCACCCGAGCATAACTACCTGTAGCGCCAAGCTCTGACAACTTGTCGCGTAAAGTTACAATCCCATTAGATTAACCGCGTCCTAATTGTTGTGGCTTGCGGGGTGTTATACCCGTCTTTAGATTAGCCTCTATTAAAAATAGGACATATCGCAACTTAAACTCCAAAGAGCTAAAAGCACTTAAACGCTACAGTAGGCGCTGTAGCTCCTAACAATGTATCTGTTTTCCCGTAGTACAGCGGTTTAGATACAAATACATCCGTAAAATCCGAAAAATAGGTAAACTTGCTAAAGCCGACATTTGTCTATATGGCAGGATTCTCCGAAAACGCGCAAGTATTGTTTGATCTCTAAGTTGGCCACGCACCTCCGAAAGGCACGAAAGAAGCACACCCGCACGCGGGTCCTCGAAAATCGCAAGAAGTTGTTCCGGCGCATAGTCCTCGTCACGTCACCTACCGTACAATTGGCCAAAGCTTCGAATCTGGCTTTGATCATAGGCAACATCAAAGGTGCACCAACAAGGACATCACGTGGCACGCCCGCGGTTGATACCACCTGCACCTTCCATTGTCTTGATTGAAGTGGTTCATCACCTGGCGTCTGCCAGCCTCGCCAACACGCTCCAAGAGCCCCGAACACTTGCTCAACAAATCCATCCCATCGCCAGCCTACACTACCAATTTCCCTAGCCCTGTGCTGAGGCTTGCCTTCCCTGCAATCCAGTGGCGGGTTACGATAAAATTGTACCACTGTGAATGAGGTCAGCCAAACATACTGCTCACATCCTCCGACACTGTTTCCTATAGTCCGAAGACCATAACAAGTGATATTGATACGAGGAACGGTACGTGTTTGTGCCACAACCTCGAAGCCCGCATTCAAGCGTTGACTAATCTATATGTTAACTGTCTATATAAAGCAAATGTACTCAACATTTTATTAAACAACTATAGACGTATATTTCAGTAATACTATCTATCTATGTGCTAATGCTAATGATGAAAGACCTATGTAAACTCTAGACGTGTAATTGTCGTTATAGTATTCGAGTGAATATACTGAAGTATATTCGCTCGAGGGGGCAGATCACATGACTGGGCTAGTCCTGCACGGACCACCTAGTCCTGCCTATACTGTTCTGGCATCGCTTCTACAACTTAGACTCGGTGTGCAACATTACAAGTAGATAGTTAATACTAAGGTATAACCATCCACTTGTACCGCACCATTTATCTCAGACGAGATAAACCAACAGTAATAAATATATCCAGTCTAATTAAGAGAATGAACTTCCACAATTCTCCTATAGTAATATTGGAAACTCAAGTTAATTCCAAAAGAATAAGTTGATCCTTCTTAATCTGACTAAAGAACTTACAGGATATAAGCAGTTAATATTTGAATGAATTGTTGTTTTAGTAAATTGAAGATTTATTCAATAGCCAGTTATATAAAGTCTTTCTTGTAACTAGTTGGAAAGATTTTATTCTAAGCCTATTAATTAGAGACTGTGACATTTAATATTAGTTCTTATACTTTCCTACTCTTCTTTATTACTTATAATAATTAAGTAAACAAATCTAAAAGCACTTTTCATGTAATGTGTTTTAGAACCTGTGTTATATAATATCGCTTTTTATGTTTCCTAGTATATTCTATTACTTGTACCAATTAAAGGAAGGAAGATAAGAGTACTCTTTATATACTATCTTCAAGTAACTATATGATTTAATATTGGTTTTAATAATTCCTAGTCTAGTTTATTACTTATATAAACTAAGGAAAAGAATCTAGGAGTACTTTTCATATATACCTCTTAGTATAATTGTTGGGATATATTCTATGGTATTTTCATAGTCATGTGATACGGAGCTCGAGCACTTAACCACTCGGGCTCGCTCATCCTTAGTCACATGATAAGCGTTCGAGTACTTAAGTCCTCGAACGCTTCATCCTTAGTTAGTTCTTCAATCGATTATTATACTTCACAAAGAGAGTATATTGTGAACCCTGTTTTACACCAACAATAACAACGTTCTTAAATCATCTAAAAATGCCGCTATTCGATAACGTACAGTAATGACGAGATTAAAATAGAGATTAATAAGGATAGTAGTATCGTTAAACGCTAGGACGGAATTAGTTGTTTTCTTTATATAATAGCTTTATGTAAACGTTTTTTATTGTCTCTTTATTCCTTTGATAATTGTAAAATAACTGTTGGTACAAGACTGTTAGGTCCTAGGTTGTTGGTTATATTATTCGTGTTGTATTCAGAGAGACTAGCTAAGTGACTAAGTACTTGATTATGGTGGCGTCGTCAGGGCTGATCACGTGATGCCTCCCATATGCTGCTATTCACTTCCTTATCAACTATTCACTTATCCTATGTCGCAACAATAACCCTGAAAACTCCCTAGAAAACCCCTTAAAACCACCCTGAAATATTACTTTTTCTACGTTCAATATCGTAATCGTAGAATAATTTATCGCGATATATATCGCGATAATCCGATAAATATCGTCATCGTGCCCAAGTCTGATCTCGCAACAGATTGCACCATATTAATCATTTTAGGGATCAAAGGGACATGACTGCTTTCTCAGAAAACAAGCCTAAGAACTATTTATTTCAGCATTCTTTTTGTATCATGTGTATATTGCATTTGCATAAGAGAGTGATTTCTTGTACGACAAAGACATACGCTACTACGTGTGTAAGTGCACGTCATTTTAGTGATTTCACAAGTTATAACTCTTATTATGTTCACAAAAAGAATATGGCTGAAAACCTAGTTATAAGGTTCCCAGCCTTAGTGAAGGGTGGTGTTCGGATAAATTCCCTGTTTCAGAAGAAGCCCAAAAAGGGGTTGGTCCATCACGTGGTCGGTGTTTTGAGTTCTGCCAAGACAACCGAAGTGAGGAAGATGGGGAGATGAATCACCTGATCGGTTAGTTCATGGGAGTAAACAAATCAGCTGGAACACTCTTTGTTCTCATCAATCTTTGCATCAGAGCATTTCTATGAATCGCATTAAATAGCTCAGGTTAATCGCCTGTTGGTTATATGCGCTTTGGTCAGTCCTAAAGCTGAGCTGAGCTAGTTCACACGAGCACGTTCTGGTGCAGGTATATTGTTACTAGCCATACATGAATGCTCGTTGAAAGAAATACCAACTGCCAATAACTGTCTCAGCTTTGTAGGTCTGGTTGGCGTTGTCTTTGTGAATGTGCAAAACAAACATCACATACACCACCCTCCAAAGATGTAATACTGCCGCAGGCACACTCCAACCAAGGGTCTTCCACAGCATCCAAAACCTCAACAACTGCCTCATGATCCCTTTCAATGATGTGGCTTTATAGTACAAAATCATCGTAAGAGTCAAACAGGCCTCTGCAGGACGTTTCCCAGGCATATTCAAGGTTTGAATGGCATAGTAGAGGCTCCACGTTCCCACTGAGAATGCGAGGCTCCTTCCATTCAGAATATCTTCCCTTAATGCGCCTGAACAACATATCCCTCTTGGTGCCTTCGTGTTGCTTGCAAAAACTATCCCAAGCGTTCATGTCCCATGGGAAAATTGCGGCGCCGAAGATAACCTCTTGAAGGGTTGGGAAGTTGTGCATCGCCCAAGGCAACTCCATAAATTCAGTCCAGTGCCAAATTTCCTTATATCCACCCAAAACCACGAGTCGTTTGATACTTCTATGACAGGAATGGGTAGCCCAAGAAAGCAAATGACGGGCTCCTCTATAAGGCCCATTGATGAAAAGCAACTCATCGATAGCGGGCTTAAAATAGACCACTTCTGGGACTTCTGTGCGGAGCCTGATAGACCTTGGCGCTTGCATTTGATAGTAAACCAGGCCTAACAGAGCTTCCCTGAGGCTTTTACAGATCAGGAGAAGTATAGGACAGTCGCCGCGGCATTTGACAGCGAACTTCCTTCCGTTGTGTTCGATGACAATGGGTCATTTCTCGTCAATGAAGGATGAAATACGTGCCTGGAGTTCAGGAGGCAGATTAAGCAATGTAACTACTCACGGTGTCAGTATAATCACTGTCGTAGAAGAGGGTAGGGTACAATACCAGTGTGTTTTGCGACCACGGCGTCATTTAGAGCTAAGAGTCTCTCGTGGAAAGCGTCGTTCTCTACTGTAGAGCCGGATCCCACAATGATATCGCTAGTGGATGCAAGATTTCTGATAGAAACAGCGACCGTAGCTATATACTCGCAGCCAGAAGCCATAGTATAAGATAAAAGAAAGGATCTTTTACCATTGAACCCTCTAGCAACACCTCCAACGGCGTCTGTTTGCGCAGGAGGTAAAACCTCCCCAGTAGTGGGAGATGGTTGTTCGCGGGAATCCGTCATTCTGGACAAGGAAGGGCGAGGATCTAGGCTTTACCAGAGGGTTATTGACCGCGTGTCTGAGGCTACACGAGAAGCTCGATGTGGTGATGCGTCTATGCTATCTTGTTCCAAATACGGTCTCTTGCGAAGTATGACGAAAGTTCTTTTGTGACCAGGGGTGGGTGGAAGTGGGAGATAGATCGGATGAATCTGGATGAATCCTAACAAGTCAGTAAGTCTACTTAATAAAGGTAGTATGCAGGAGATGGATTCAGAGACAACCTACAGTAGCTTGCGTCCTCGGTGTCTTCGTAGAACCTGTGTATGATCTCGTTATTGCTTTGTTGGCTCTGATTCTACTCATATTGACGTACTGGAGGTTTGATCTGCTGGACCTACATTGAATGAAAAGTCAGAGAGGGGCTCAGAAGTTGGTGGGAAGGGGGGGGGCGCGGGGGTCATTGGCTTGCAACCTCCGATCTTCGGCAAACTTGGTCCAATTCATCCTCTCAGCCCCCCTCTTTTTCTATCCTCAAGCAACCACCTTCCTGCCCTCATACACCTTGCCCACCTTCAACATTCTTGCCTAGGTAACTAGTTTCACGATGGCTGATAAACTTGCAACAACCACTGACGGTCTCCAATCCGGTGACGATACTTCGGGAGGTTAGTTGAAACCTGACACACCGACCATTCGATGGATTCTGATACGGAAACCTCTAGATACCACTCAGCGTGACCGCGAGACTTCCCCAGTTGTATATGTGTTGCCGGGAGCTATTGAGATTGGCGATGGTAAGTAGCAAAGGGTATCGTAATTTCACAAGTACTATACTGATGAGGAACAGATGCTAAGGATCCACCAACCAGCCCCAAGGACCAGTCGGGTCAAAATAGTAAGTGTTTCGTTCTATTTGATAGAAGGCTCATTCTAAACTTAATAGGCGGCATCCTCGAAAGATTCCCTCCCGAGATCCTCACACGCATTCTACTTCTTGCACACCAGATGGTCTCCCATGCCAGGACCATCTGGTTTAAGTCCCTGCCTGGAGAGAAGGCTTGGGTAGTCCGCCGTGGCCGTACTCCCAAAGTCCTTCATATCAGCCAATACTGTCGCGACACCCTACTGAGAAACGGCTTTTTCGTTAATGTCCAATTTCCTGGCCACGATATGGTCAAATATCCAGTTTATGCATGCCCAACTGTAGACGACTTTGCGCTGCAACTGGACACTATCACTGCCAAATGTCTCGAGTACGGTCTTTTTCATTGGCTACCCCACACTGTCAAACGCAAACTTCGCAACCTAACAGTACACGTAATGGATTGTGATCCTTGGGAAGATGACACGATGTTGGTACAATTGGCCCGCAGCATATATTGGCTTGGCGGTATAAGTGAAGTCACTTGGTTTTCTGATGAGGTTGTAATGGTACCCCTGACGAGCGGCCATCCCTCTGGTCGGCCCCGAAAGACGGGGGGCACCCTCTTGGTTGAATTCAGTTTTGACAACAGGATCGGGGTTTTCTGGGTGGATGCGGATTACGTAGAGGGTACACTAGAGCTAGAGGCTGAGGAGGGTTGGGGTTTTGCAATTGACCTCTGGGACGACGTAGAATATGGCGGTGCTGATGAACATATATCTGGACAAGATTTGCTGAAAGAGTGGTTGGCTAGGATTGAGCGGGATGTTCTTACATGGACTGCGCCAAAAGTGAGCACGGGGAGGGAGTGGAGTTCTTGGGGGACTGATCGAATGAGGGGATACCTTCGTGTGCCAAGAGGGTTCTAGTTCTGCAGTCTTCCTCTCGCTATTCGCAGGGGCAATCTCGTTGTATCAGGCTCTGCACTGCTAGAACTTATTTTCTTAGACTCGGAAGGGATAACACATCAAAATGAAAACCTAGTAAACATGAATATGTACACATGCTTGACAAAATTACGATAACCGTGATATAGGAGGTACATAGTTTACTGTAGACGCCTACATATATCAAGCTTTTGTTATCCAAAAGGCCTTGCGCAACTACATTAGTTATGCGAATGCTTTAGGATGGTTGACACTCTTCACTTTGGAACGACCCATGTATGTTGGGACATTCAGCTTTCTTTTGTTAGGACTTTTGCACGATGATTCTTGGTAGCATGCCCAGGGTAATGATAATATCACTTACTCGAGGAGAGGTTGTAGGCTTTTGTCAGAAAGACGGGACAAAGTGGCTCGCTCCCCTATCAATGAACCCACAGAATAGACGCAACTACAATTTCTTTCCTACCATTGAATCTGCAAATCATCACATAAAAAGTTCGAATCTACGCTTGTGGACACTAAAAGAAAAAAGGTTCTTACCATGGTGCAGATCAGCGGAGCTGAAGTGGTTAGAGTTGGTGGGTAAGGCCCTCCAGATTGGTGGATGATTACTTCTGACCAATGTGCAGCATTCTGCGTGTGATACACGACGCGCTTTGGGATATAACCCCCTCCCTGGGTCTCAAGTTAAGAAGGATATCAGAATCTTGGACTCCATCTCCCAACCTTGAACTACCTTCCTCTTGTGCCTCAAAAGCTAACGCACCTTTCCCGCCAGATCCCATATTTCAAGCGAACGGCCCATCGACTCAATCGACTCACCCTAGAGGCTACCATATGTGCAAATATAGCAGTGCCTTCTTGTTCTTGGAAGTAATGTACAGAATGATGATATCACAAGAGCAGGAGGAGGAAAGGGTCAACTATGCGGTGTTAGATGGCAGTGGTGGCTGAGAGGGTCGCAGACCTAATGCTGGCTAGCCGACAGATTGATTCTTCCATGCATGTGGATAGATACAGAATCTTGTACAAGCATGGGTCAAAAGGATTCGCGAGATACGAAAATATTCAGCCAGCAAGTTCGCATTCAGTGCTAAAGGTTCTAAGCAGCAGATTACAGGAGATATCGTTTCCAACGTATGCTGCCAACGCTAAGCTTCGAGGAACCCGTCCGCTCACCACAGAGACAAAGGGACCAAAGCCAATAAAGACCAGACAGCCCATTATTTTGCTTCCAGCAGCCACCGAAGGTATCTATCTGCGGATCATAAGAGTCAAGACGCTCAGTCAACTTCCAACCATAGCACAAGGTAGCCCCTTCATTGAGCGCCTTGAAATCCTTCGTTCAACGTCAGCCTCGAGCGCTGACAAAAATCCCAAATTCCGTCAGAGCATATCTACACTGTTTGCCTAGGGTACCGAGAAACCCTCTGCTGCCGGGCTGCCATGTGAGACCAAGACCTCTCTTTTGAGGTTTAGGGTTTTACGGTAGTAGAGGCATATGGGGCATGAATTGAACTGCTTTGGCTATATTCAAACAAACCATAGGTATGGAGGAATACTGATAACAAGAGTCTGTCATCCCACAGAACATCCATGATTGAGTAAACAGCTGTGCTGACTATTTGGCAGCCCATCTTTTCTTGTCTGCTAGATTATGTTTTGTGACTTCCAGTTATCCTCTCAATTGACACTTGTACCTTTATATCGAGAACATTTCCCTTGATACGTTGATATTACTTAGCATGTACCAATTATGGCTTGGTTCAAGGGTGGTCAAGTTACTGGAGGTTTCTCTCTTCACTTCCACCTACGCATAACCGCCATGGTATGTTCTCCATGCTACCATCAGCTTGCCAATCAACTGTTTGCGTAGACTTTGAATGCTTAAGGATATCCATTGAACCGCACTCGACATTCTCTTATTTCCCGTAACCCATTACAAAACACACTTTCTTTGATAAACCTGCAGACAATTAAGCGAATCTGGAAAGCCTTAGTTACCGGACACCTTGGATTTATGTAACATGTCTTCCTCCATTAACCCTGAACTCTCCGAAAGAGATTCGAGAGTAAGTCTCCAAACGATAAGGATCCTAAGTAATTACCTGATGTCTTAAACAATCTATTAGGCAAGACGTCTAAACTAAAAACCTTTGACTATCGAAACATTCATACAGGACAGTCTGATTGTAAATACTGGGCATATGAAGTATCACCTTCTAAAAGACATTTTACAAACCCCATTTTAAACTTTATGTATATAACAGTGGCGAGAAATGTGTGCTAGGTGGTGATAAGAACTGACGTATTTATAGGAGCGATTTACTTAATGAATGGGCTGCACTTGAGCTCGAGAGGTTTAACAAGCTTATCAAGACGAAACTTGACGAGTCACTCAAGGACGATGCAACACAAAGGTTCGCAGAGAAACGCGAATATTGCGATTGAAATAGAAGCTTGGGTGGCTACATTTATCGCATACTATTGTTCTGTTAGCAAGAAAGTGGGAGTAAAGCCGTATGTGCTTCATGTAACGCAGTGTACTCCAACCCTGTCCTGCCAGACGGCCCAAACGAAAACGGATGTACGGATGCTTGGGAAACCAACAACGGGTTGGTTGACTATAGTCTATAGCCTTCCTCCAGTTATTCAGGATGGGATATTTATTTTTGACAACCGTCTGGCAGCTAGAACAATGGGCCGTATGGTTAGCAAAGAACCGGAGGGAGTTTGGCGAGTGTTATACAGTCTCGAGTTCTCTTGCAACGATGACTATCAGTGGGATTGTACATGTAAGGAACCTAGGGGTGATTGGCGATACAAGACTTCTTAAATAGACGGGGATACCTACAAATCTTACCTGGCTCGGGCGTCTTGCCGAGTCTTTGTGCCGGACGGTGAATAATATTCTTATGACGATATTTTCCCAGATCCCACGATACAAGAATTGCCGCCTGGAAAGTAACGACGACCAATATTTCTACCGGATATTGGGGTGATTAGGGAAGTGCGTTTAGGAGTAGTTTATGGCTGGAATGAAGAATCTCTTAAGTGAAATCAAAACTTTCTGTGGTATGGAAGCATTACAAATAGCTACCTAAGCAAAAATGACAATGTGACTTTTTGCAACTACGAATAGAACCGAATAAGAATGGTACGAAGTTGGTCTGTGGATGTAAGGGGTCTTAATTAAACACGTCCAAAGGTTAAAGCAGTATGATTGGTAGTTTGAAGCAGCTAAGTTCTTAATTGGTTACTATTCCTGCATAGATTATTCTATTTCATGATAAAACTAAGGATACTACGAGACTTAACATTAGGAGATGGAGGGAAAGATTCTTATGGGTTTATTACAAGTACACAAAATGCATGTCAGTTCTTTTGGTGGAGATTACGAGCCATATACCCATTCTGAATGGTTTACCATGTGACTTTGTGGCTTATTGTAAGATTTACAGTAAGCCATCACTGTGACTAACATATGCCGCTTTTACTATATTTTCATCACTAAGATGTTATTCCCGAAGGCGCCAAAGATACAATCAGAGTAGGATAAGAACAATATTCGGCCAGCACTTTACTGCAGTGACTGCACAGTGTCGATTCTCCATGCAGCTTCTACGTATATTAAGAAGAGCTCAAGAGGAACTCAGAATCTGGTGAGTTGTTGATACGTTTATACTAAAGATCCATCCCAGCAACCAGCCTACATATATCTCACTTATATCTTTTACTTTCAAAACCAAAGAAGTATCAGAAAGAATCAATATCCAACAAACTATCTATATCATCTCTCCAGATTTCAAAAACACCATGACTTTCCAAGCCCTCCTGCAACGAAAACCGGGCACAACAGAAAAGGAATTCTCAGATCACTGGTACAACACCCACGCCCAGCTAATAATCCCCTTGTTCCAATACTGTGGGGTCAAGACTTACATCCAGGTATCTCATTCCCCATTCCATTCCACCCCTCCCCTCTAACTCCCATTATATCCCATTTGTCGAACTTCCCTCCCTAGCCTCTCATCCAACCTAACAACCACAGATCCACCCGCTCCTCACAACCCCATCATCGATCAACTGCAAAGAGTGGTCGGGCGCAGCAGAAATTCACATCACTTCCATGCTGCAAAGCGTCCTCAGCGCACCAGAATCAGGAGATCTACCGAAATGGGTGGTTAGATACCATCAAGAAGTGATAGTTGCGGACGAGAAGAAGTTTTTGGTTGGGGAGGCAATGGGTCACGTTATGGAAGTTGCCCCGGGCACTGTGTTTGGGGATAGGAAGGCGATTATTGAGGATGGGAAGGTACAGATAGAGGTTGGGGAGGATGTGTGGAGACTTTGGAGGGCGTATGAGGAGGAGGTAGTAATGGTGAATTACAAGATGAGAAAGATAAATTAAAGTGATTCATTCATTCTTTTTGGCAAAAGTACAGTACTGAACTAATAATACCAAAACACCTTTATCACAATCTCAAATAGTAACGAAACTAGCTAATCTAACACTAAAACACACAAATTCTTGAACAAATTCCAACCCATGGTATAAATCGATGATAATGCGAAAGTTCCAACCCAAGGTATAAGTCGCTGTTAATGCGAAAGTTCCAACCCATAAGATATGATAGCACGCAAAAGTATAATGCCATGCAAAAACACACTGATACAAACAAACACGCAAACAATAAGGGACAAAAGCAAAAGATCCAACCCCCACAAAATCCTACAGCAAACTCAAGAAAATAAAAGTACACGCAAAACAAATACCAAAAAGCCCATCAGAAAACCGACCAATAATCCCTCCCTCTGAGCCAAAACCCTCCTCCCAAAAGTAAGTGCATCAACAAAAAGAAAATTTTGACCCGCTTCCCTCCTCGCGGTCCTCAACCCAGGTAATCCATCAAGAGAAGAGATATTGTTTTTGATCTGATAAGCACCTAGTTCATTTTTCTCGATTTGTTTGCTCGCCCAATGACCAAGGGTTTCGCGGTCAAGGAAGGTAGCCTTTTCATCCTCGTAAATTTCCACAGATGGAGAAGTAGTAGAAGGATCAGACGACGTAGAAGAAGTTGTAAGTTGGGGATTAATCCGAGGAACCCCATACCCACAACTACTCTGCGCCTTCCAAACCTTGAAAAGTAACACGGCTCTCGCACCCTCGACTTTCTTCTTGCCCATCTTCCCAACTAACGTTTGGAACTCTGGTGTATCCCATTCCACCACCCTACCCGTGCAGAAAAATCGAACGATGCGTGGAGATGCTGAGAAGGAACAGAACATTATTGTTGCACGACCGTTCTCGTAGAGATGTGAGATCGTTTCTGCACCCGAGCCGGTGGCATCTATATATGCGCATTCTGTAGGCGAGAAGATCGTGAATGTTGTTGAGGGGAGACCCTTTGGGGAAAGGTTTATGTGGGACCCATGGGTTGGAGCGGAGGAGACGAAGAAGAGGGGTTGGGAGAGGGCGAAGCTTTCGAGGTGAGGTGGGATTTCGGGGTAGAATGTTGGCATTTTTCCAGATTGTCTCCTTGTTCTTTTGCTGTTTTTGTTGTTTTTGTTGTTGTTGGTTTTTGTTGTTGTTGGTTTTTGATGTTTGAAGTTTTTGTTTAAAAGAAAACTTTGAATTAATATAAATCGAAAAATTGTTGCGACTTTTTAATCAGTGAATTCGGACGATTCGGACGCGGATCTGAAGTCACTCAGAACAGGAATACCAAATCATCCAGATGAGGTCGTGTTCCCATACTCGTCCCGAAGTGGCAAGTCGTGCAAGTCGTGACTCAATTCGTAAGGCGGGGTAATCCAGCAGGTTACCATACTTCTCCGATGTCGCTCCCACCATTTTCGTATCTATGTACTGTACATCCCTTTTATCCGTCTTGATACAAATACACAAACAACCCAGACACCCATATTCGTCAATTGCGAGTGCAATTATATTGATGAATTATATTGGATAAAAATGGTAGTCTCCATCTTCTACAGGTGCAGGTGCAGGTGCTCGCTGATATGATGATCGATTCGAAGGTCTGACAGCTGGAGCAGAGTGACGAGAGTAAGGTGCAGAATCATATGTGATATTGGATGCTGCATATGAGACGGTAGAGGGTGGATAGGATATAGTAGGTGTGGATGACGCATATACCACAATTGGTCGCGGTCTCTCATATCCAGGTCTCTCGGCGAGAGGTGTGAATGGATTTACAGGGGCAACGTTCTGTAGAGCTTGATGAATACTGCCTCGTCTCGCCATATTATCTCTTGAATCTTTCGCAGCGGAATGCATAGAGGAAGCTGAAGTTGTGGAGCTCGATCGTGAGTGTTTTTGTCTGATCAAATTATCGTTGTACTTTCTCTCAATCGCAAGTTCGTCGCGTAATACTTTATTTTCTTCCAAAATGTCGGACCTTTCCTGTTTAAGGCGACGGACCTCTTTATGACTTTCTTTCAATTCATCTTTGAGGCTGTGCATGTCATCCTTGAGACGTTGAATCAGTTGATTGGCGGCATGGAGGGCTTCACTCAAAGCGTTAGGGTTATTACGTTGATGTTTGATTTTCTGAGAGTTGAAGGGTGAGGTGCTGGGCGACGTACCAAATGAGGCTCGATCCGAAGCAGTGGATGATCCAATCCCGGAGTCTCGACTATCTCTGGAAGCTTGACGTGTGGATGGCGAGTAGTGAACCGACTTCTTTGGTTTATCGGGGAACATGGTGGTATCGAAGGCACGTGGTTATACTGCGATGCAGTGGAGAAGTGAGGCTATAGGCGGAAGTGTAGAAATGGTGGATGCGAATTGATGTAGTGTAGATGTATGTATTCCCAACCACCTGGAAAGCAGTGTTCTGATTGATTCAGATGAGCGGATCAGGTAGCTTCGAAAGGATAATGCAAGAAATTATCGTGGGAAAAGGTAAGGCTACTCGTTCTAATTATATGAAGTGAATGGATTCTAGCAGTGCCACGATGCAGTGAAGGAAGATTGAGGTACGTTATATCAGTGAAAGGGTAGAGTAAAAGTGTATAAGAAGAAGCAAGGGAGCCACCCACCCACACCACAATACCTTTGTTTTATTCACTTACCACTTACCACTTACCACTTACCATTAACACTGCCAACCAGGGATGACTAGGTTGCCAGGCTGGGTGCCTACATCTCTACTCACCTTATTCCTTATTCCAACATAGGTGAACAAGGCTCCCTCGAGTGAGTCGAGTCCTCCTACTGCTTGCTCATCGGCATGTGGTCCAGCAGACTCACCGAGACCCGATGGAGGATTCGAGGACTCAAGGGGCCGTCCATGCGAGACAAGAGTCATCAAAGAATGATAAATGGCAAAGGTACGAGTATATGATTATGAAGGTGTGGGGTGATTGGATCAGAATGGGATAGGCAGCCTGCACTGCCTAGTTGCCTTGCTAGCGAAAGAATGCCAAGTTGATTCATCATGGTCTAGTGATTCGCTTGTCGGAAAACAGATAGGGCTGCGGTCAGCCCAAGGCAGAGCCTCTGTCTACCTTACAGGTGAAATGCGGGTTTGGTCATCAATCATATCATTGTTTTTCTCCATGGCTCCACAAAAATAAGATGGGGATGTGACCGATTTTGCGGGCCGCTGCTGGTAATAGTAGGCGAGGGTGTGGTGTGGTGGGTTGAACCAGAGAGAACCCCCCTTTTTCTTTTTGCGGGAGGCTGGGTACTGTAAGAGAAAGTGGATGCGCAAACCCCCCCAGATGAGTGCAAACGAAACATGCGACCAATAACCGCCCACACAAGGGTCATCCACTCGCAGCAATGCCGCATGCTGCCTATTGTACAAACTTCTACTGCGTACTTGAGTACGCATGGAAGTCTTTAGACTGATGATTTGTTTGCAAACTGATATCTCGAGTAATTCGTTTGCAAACAGTTATCGTATAGCGGTATCGAATCACATCCATTAACCCCTGTTTTCATTTTCATAACTGTTTGTAATCCCTCTGTTTCTCATACCAAGAATGCAAGTCCTGCAAGCACATCAAGAACCAAAATCCTACTGCCGAGTCACCGGATTACTGGATTCTTTCACCGAACCTATTTTTGTTTTTTTCTCCGCACATTATTCAAGGGAAATAACCATAACCGATGATGTGAAGAATTCCATATCAGGGAATCGTTTCGCAGATCCCTTCATTCCTTTCCCAAGCCTTACATAGCACGAGGAAAATATTATGTCTCAATTCGTTTCATCTTATTTTTACACCTCCAGCTGCCCTGTGTTTACGGAGAACCCCAGACGGAGATCATTCCGTTCATTCGTACATTTACGTTCCGACCATTCTAACCTCTTATGAACGGCGTTTGTTCCCGTTTTTATTTTTATCTTATGTTTGAATACTGTACATGAGATCAAACCTGTTTCTAATAAATAAAAACATAAGCTTCTTCCCATAGTAGCAAACCCCGGCCTCGCACCCACAATTTGTTCCCCGGGATGGGACAGGCGAGACAGGACAGGAAATCTGACACTTTTCCGCCCCCACCTCCCAATTTGGAAATTCCAGGCTTTTCAGCCTCACAGAAGGGGAAAGATGAGGTCAGAACGCTGTGGAATCTGGATTGTGGAATGTAATGCAGGGTGCAAAGACTCGTTCAAGTGACAGCTCCGAGGCGCGAATGCAGTGGACCTCATTCCCGAAGCAGTATTGTGGCAAATTCGAAGTACGTTATGTTAGCTACGGGTAGGTACAAGTAGGAAGATTAAGCGATTGTTAGGAGTAGGATTTCGTGTAGCCACACAGAGAATGAGTTTATTCAGCCCATAATCGAAGGCTTGGTCGTTTACGGAACGGAGTACCATGAGCTCAACCCCTGTGACCACGAATGAATATGAGTTGAAAATTTCCAAGGTTATCTAACTTATCTTGGACTTTGGTGAGGAGATGACCTCAAATTTCCTCGGGTGAAGACAGATTGAAAGATTAAATATTGATTACGATAGTACTCCATGTGACGACACCATCCAGTCATTCAATCATAACTTGGAACAAAACTTGACTCATCCTCATCCATCAATCCCAAAGAATTGGCAAAGTCAAGTCTAAACTCTACTCATCCCGAAGGGCTACATTGAAACAATAGTTGGACGACCCACACAGATTATTCTAGAACGGTAACACACAGAAGTGCACAATCACAAAAAAGCCATTTCCAAGATCAACAGCAATTCATTCATCTGCAACCTCAAAAATAGATCTAAGCCCAATTTAGCTCATGTATGGAAGTAAAAGAAACCCAACAAACTCCAATGTTGGCAACCCTAGCCTAAGTCCGCGCATTCACATAGCTTAACACTCGCCAATACAACGACATGATAATGCAACAAAATATTATCGTACAAGAGAAATCGTCATCATAATTATCACTCATCCCAGTCATTACTAAAAGTAGAAATTCCCTCACGCCACGCAACACTCTCATGAGCCACGCTCTCCTCCCCTCTCATAGTTACCCTATCCAAAACGAAACGTTAGGAGATGTAAAACAAGACGCCACAGAAAACAGAACCAGGAAACTAGAATGGTCTAGGCAGGTGCAGGTGCAGGTGCTCGCTGATATGATGATTGATTCGAAGGTCTGATAGCTGGAGCAGAGTGACGAGAGTAAGGTGCAGAATCATATGTGATATTGGATGCTGTATATGAGACGGTCGAGGGTGTATAGGATATAGTAGATGGTGTGGATGACGCATATACCACAATTGGTCGCAGTCTCTCATATCCAGGTCTGTCGGCGAGAGGTGTGAATGGATTTAGAGCCTTTGGTGGAGCAACGTTGTGTAAAGCTTGATGAGGTAGATGAGGTCGACTTTGACTTATACTGCCTCGTCTAGCCATATTATCTCTTGGGCCTTGCAGGGGTGTAAATGGACTGATATAGCTTGCCAAGATCTTGCTTCCCTGCACTAATGTTACACAGCTCCCATCCCAAGCATCTGAGACATGCGACGACAAGAAAGGGTCCAAGTACCAATAACACAGGTAGTAATGCGATTTTCGCACCTTAGTCAAGTCTAGATTGGAATTAGATCCATTTTTTGAAGTTCATTCCATTGCCCATGGTGAAATGGAGTAATATCTCGAAGGAACAATTTAAACTCTTGATACGAGTTAAGCGAACCACGTTTGAGCTCGGCGTCTGCGTTGGCTAATACGCTGGGTTGAGGTCGCGCGTGGTAGTAGTAGGCTGCGTGTTCGATGATTTGGCGTATGTTTGCGGCCAGCTTAGAGACGAATTATCTAATTCGTCCATCTATGATCTCGAAACCCATATTTGCCAGAAAGTGGCCCACGTAAGTGATGAACTTGTTCTTTCTGTCAAGGCTTCGGTCCCTGGCGGCAAGTCTCTCCTGTTCGTCGTATAACTCTGCATCCCTCACCATCAACTTTCGGCTCAGTATCTCAACTTCCTCACACTTCTCCTCGTAACGGTGTTTGTATACGTCTAATACCTGACCGTGTTGGGATCGCTCGCGTCTAAGTTGCTCGTATCTGTCCTTTAAGTCGTCGTATCTGCGTTCTTTTCTTCTAAGACCGTGCTCTCCTTTCTCAATGTCGCGTTCTAAAGATTGAATGCTGGTGAGAAGGTTATTGCGTTCATTCTCCAAATCTTGATACTGGGTTTGAATTCTTCCCACGTCGTGGTTGATGCCGTTCATTTGATGAATTCTTGCTTCAGCGTGAGAAAGTTGATTGTGACAAGCTGCAAGATCAAATTGTAGATTCGTTATTCGCTCTCTCGCTTCGGATAAATCATCCCCATGGCGGTATGGCGAATTCTCACAACGACGGGATGGCGAACCACATGTTCTGTTTCGTGATGGACATCTCGTCCACCGCTCCCTTCCTCGACAGTCTCGCTCAACGCAGATTCGCGGCGGCATACTGTTACCCTGCACGGAAAATGCTTTGGGTTATTGCGGTAAATAAGAAGACCAATAAGTCTCCCAGTGAATTCTTGATGGTCATTTGTTGTCGTAAAGTGTCTGAACTTGATTCGTTATATGGCTTCAATGGACTGCAAGTATTGTTGATGGTCAATCATGATACCCTTCAGCGTAAGCTTCCGGACTCATAACCTGTTGCCAGGTACGTAGTTACAGTGGATTCTGAAGAGCAACAAAGTGGCAGGAAAGGTTGTGTAGATTGCGGTGGACTTCTAAGTCTCTAGGCTACAGAGGTCTATTTAACATGCTAGCTCCTGCTAGCGCTGGGGCCATCTACCCCGCTTTCCCCGCTCGTGTGTAACCTTTGATTTGTAATGATTTGAGATATTGCATTGGATCAACAATGGGTATCAGGAAACGCCTTGCGATTTTCCACATGATTGGAAGAGAGCGGCGGCCGCCGTGGTTACTCACAGGACGAATTTGTTGGGGAGCTAGGGACTTGGTAGAAAAGGGCTATGCTCGTGTATCCCTACCGATTATTGAGAAGATTAATCTCAATTACCGTGGGGTCTGAAGAGAGGAAATTGTGGACATGAGGAAAGCAATTGAGGCCGGCAATACCTTGAGAAACTTCCCTTGGTTGCGTCCTATGTCCGTCGGTACGCCTCCGTATTGGAAGGTAATAGAGGGGTAATAATAAGGTGGGGAGATATGTCATCCTCCTTTACTGTAACCCAACGAACCCTTCTCTGTATGGAGGGAGGCGCCAAAGCCAAGGGTCGCTGATACTACCCACTTTCCAACGCGACTTCAAGGTTGAGCGCTAGGCTCTATGGCTGCTGACAGGGAATGAGAAAATAGTCCAGGTAGTGTTTATCCTAATGCAGAATAATTTTCATGTAGGTGTAGGACTTTCATTAGCGCTTCCAGACTGCATAAATCCTGGAGCCAGGAGCCTTGTCTGTGAAGATATCTTGATCGCCATCGGTATCGTTCTACATGCTTCAAATGTCTCAGCAAGGGTGTTGCAATGATGAACAGGGACGTATATGAATCAGCAGTGAACACGTAATAAGAGATGAATTGAGAGATGGGGAGGTTACAACTAAGTCTGTTAGGTGGGTTGAGAAAGAGGCGACTGTCACGTTGGAGCTGAGCCACAGCGGGGCGTTTCCGCAGTAAACATTCGTCGCATAATTTAAGCGACTTTTACTGTGATTTGAGTTTGGGGAACATTGTTTTGATCTAGGCATCGTTTGAGATCCCCAATTATTATGTACTTCCGAGTTTCGTTCCAAGACCCTTCTATTATTGTCAACTGTATGGCAAAGTCGCAATGACATGCGTTGCTGCTGCATTTGCTGTGTACAACGAGCTGACCAATTGTAACAGAGACAGTGGTTGGTTCCGAACAAGGCTCACTCAAAACGCCATGTGGCTTGGACGAATCACAAGAGCACATCATTCACTGCTCTTTCCCATTTCCAATATCTTCTGTGGAACAGGTGTGGCTGTTTGAACTCCACAAGCTGGAGCTCACCGAATCTCAACTTTCCAACACTCAACCAGACCGCCACATATGTAAAGCCATGTTGCCAGCAATCAATGGAAAATCCCGGATTTCCCGTAAAAGATTTCATGTCGTTTCCCGCGAAATTAAAAAGGTGTAAGCAAGGCTGAATCCTACAACAATCAGGTTACGGCACTCCCAACTACATCTCCACTTCCGAAGAACACGAGTCTTAAACGCGCGTACATTGTCGCTTCTTTCCACACTTGGGAAGCATCTATATCAGCCGCCAATTGGAGAATTTTTTCGTTAGTCAAAATCTAGGTTGAAGTATTTGAATTTTACTCGAGTAGCGCTGGAGGCAGGAGAAGCGCCGTTACACAAAGCTGCGATCGAAAGAAAGCGTTAGATGAAACTCGGCGCTGCTTAAGAAAAGCGTTTACACGAAGGAAGCTAAATGGAGTCATCATACTAATTTCGAATCAAGAAAACTGAAATGAGGCGGCTTTGGAAAGAGTGTAGTAATATAATATATTCCCTCTTGTAGCTATAGCGAAGAGCGGAAGAAGAGTTAAATACTTTCATGGCATCAACTTCGCCGCCGCTTGTAGATAGCGCAATAGAGGGCTGAACCGGCCAGTATGGTGTCAAAAACGACAACATATACATTACATCCATACATAATTGTCAGATATCCACTAATTCCAAAGCGAAGCTCCCATTGTTCCCCACAATTATCCCTCCGTTTACTCTTTTCCATTTTCCTTTTCCCGTTTCCCAATAACCATTCTATTTTTTGCATTGACAGGCGTAACAATTTTTGACAGGGCAGCAGTTTGCTTGTTCATATCCCTACAATGTAAATTAATATTTTATTCCATGTGCAGTATCGTTTTCTCTCTGTTTTCTCTGTGAGGACAGACTTACCTTAGGGCACTTGGAGTTGCAGATATCCGCGCAGGCGTCTCGTGCCTCCAGGTAAGACACTTGTGCGATGGCGACCGAGGCAAGAGCGAGGGTTAGGAGGATAGCGACGGGCTTCATTTTGGTTGATCGGGCTGTTGAGTGTAGTTGTTTTGTAATTAAGTGGTTATAGTGAATTAAGTTGAAGTAGAGTGGATTTATTGAATTGTATTGACTGCTTGCTTCAAGGTCCAAGAAGCACGCAAATCAAGCTCCTTATATACTTTCACCTCATCCCAAACCTCGATTCAACAAACCCAACCTGGCATTTCCTGGCATTTCTCGCAACTAGGGGTTTCCCTTAGCGAGCAGTGTCGCATCATATCAGTAGCGGCATCAGACCAGGTCCACACCGCAGTTCTTATCAATGCAATAAGGATTAAAGCCTTCGAAAAAAAATCCGCATCATGCTCGCAAAGGCAACTCATTAGCAAGTGTGAGGCGGGCGATTTCCGTGTTTTCATTCGTTGGATGGCTTTGAGATAGCGAGCATATTACTCGCCCAGGATCTAGAGACCACCCATTCATTTTGTATACTCCTTCGGAAACTGGAAAAAGAAATGGAACGGGGCACGCTTTTGTTACCTGAAATAACCATCGGAGTAAATTCAATTGAATACTTGCAGAATTAGAAAGCAGAACGATTCTACTCTACTAGTCCCAGCTTCACCACGAACTGTATCTAACTTCTGTTGAGATTCGAAGGTTCTATCACAAATCTGTTCCCCAATTGTCAAATGTCAATTATGAGCTTTAATCTTTAACGAGCGCACAGAACCCTTCATACCCGGAACTTAAATGCGTGACACTGGAGGGGTCAAAAAAACTTTAAAATGAATAGGTGTAGTACGATTTAGACGATAAAGTACAAAAGGAAACGTAAGGCAAGTAACAATAGCCTTGTTCTATTTTCATCATTCAATACGAAGTATATACCTAATGCTACATCTTATAGGGGGTGGCTCTTTCTCTCCCATAATACAAAACTCCAAACAACTCTTCTGAACAATCCCAAAAGATGATTTCTCACGACGAAAGTAGCCTCTTGCAGGCTGATCTCAAATCCAGAAACAGTCAGAAACACTGACATTTGTAGAGAAACAAGGGATGGTTGTCACCTCATCAATAAAACAGTATATGCATCTCTTTCTGAAACATTGACAAGTAATTTGCTTGCAAGACAAGCTCACCTTAAGCTTGCTAATATTGCACCTTAACCTTGTTTTTACCTTTATTACATTTACCTTACTCATAATTCAACTTTCAGATAACTTTTGCGTCACCAGTGGTATTAATCGCAAGCTTTCTATTGATAAAATATCAGCTGCCCCATTTGGTCTGAAAGATACACATTACTCTTTCAATTAACTACAAGTTCCTTATAGGTTCTAGATCTGACCATTCCACCTAACTGACCACCGCAACGTTCTTCCGCCTAGCTCAAATGATCTTCTAAACCCACGCAAAGTCTATTTGCACGACACAAAGACAAAAGCACCCATCCACCGTGCGCCCATAGCCTGATCTTAGACTGTAACCCAGTTCTATCTACATGACAACAGAAAACCACCAGCCAAAGACTGAAACCCCATTCTTATTATCTCTTAAGCCACCCATCAAAGAATCCTAGAAAGATTGACAGGAACCATATCAGGCAGTCTCATTTCAAGAAAAATAAAAAATAAAACAATCTTACAGAAAGACAAACTCCAAACAGCGACATCATACTTTGTACACCCTTCCCCATCCAGAACACCCCGCGTAACAGCGGTCAACTGTGCAACCACACCTTATCAAACATTTACCCCTCCATACCATCCCATACTCAGTACACCAAATTAGACGGAAATAGCTAACACTAGCGATACAAAACCAGGTTCACAGCCTATGTAGATGAGTAATACCCCCGTTCCCCATACTAGATCTCCACTTTGGGAGGCGTATTTTCCGATGCGTCCAGATGCTGTGTAATGATGGAAAGGCACAGATGAAGGATCAGAGTATACTGATAAGGCACGTCAGAAAGCTATACATTATGCAAGTAGCTTCCCATCTAGTAGCTTCATACAAGTATGTAATGGAACTGTTTATACTTCCGTCTCCACACTCACTAGATCCACCATCATGCACTGCACGCTTCTGTTACATCTGCACATACGAGTTATACCAGGGGTTGAGTCTCATTGACCTCGGGAGGCGTACTTGAAGATACTCCATCAAATATTGTAGATGAAATTTTTACGGAACCATACAGTAGATGTTGTGTAAACTCAGAAAAAAAGAAATCAAGACTCAGGGGTAAAGGCCCCTACTAAATTATATCAGAAAAAACAAAAAGGATATAATATCTTCTAGAATGCATATCTGTAAACGGGCAATATCTCTCCCACAATACCATTTCCACCAGTTTTCTATCTATCAATGAAGCCTCGGGAGGCGTATTACCAATGCATAATCACGAACTCTTGATCACCCCTCATTCCCACGCCTCCTCACCCCACACTCAGCCTCCCGCAACTGTGTTCGCACTTCGCAGTTCAAACTACGCCCCCTGACGGTGAAAACCCCATATTTCAGCAAGTTAAGTAAATTCCCAAACTAGCTAGCGTTATGTATGTCAGAAAACCCACCTCCACCCCCATTTTCCTTCCACTTTCTTACTTACTTCCACATCTTCAGAAGTATGCGTTGTCAAGCTAGTATTCGTCCCCTCAGCTGCTCAGAGCAGGAGTCTATGTAAGAACGCGAGAAGTTGAAGGATGGGAAAATGCCTCAAGCGAGGAGAAAAAGTGGGTGAGAGTGGTTAAGTACAATTAATGACGACACAGCTGCACATACCCATGGCCTCAAATCTTTGTATTACCACACTGCCATACTACCACCCTTACAATCAATGAGTTACTTTCCAAAAATGGGATCTGAGGCTAGGAGAGAGAGAAAATAACAAGAAAGGAATGGAGAGGGGAAGGGAAAGTTTATCTCCTCTAATCTACCTACATTCATCATTAATTCAGAACCCTCGATTCCAGAATTCCCTCGGCAGTGGGAGGAAGACTGTTAGGTCCTAGGTGTTGGTTTGTGTTATTCGTGTTGTATTTAGAGTGACTAGTAATACCATCTCAGCTCATTCATTTTTGTCTATCTCTAAACCTTAAAAAGCCCAAACAAGAGACTCCACACCTAAAATTTGAGGAAAAAAGAAATCTATTACCCCTACAAAGCAGCAGCCAACTCAGCCTCCACCTCATTCTGCACAATCGTTCGAACCCCCTCCCAACCCGCACCCTTCGCAACATTCATGACCTTCCTCTCCTTGCTCTCCAATCCAACAAACTCCTTCGGAAGAACTGAGTCGAATGTGAACCCCTTCTCATTTTTCAACGCCAGATCAACCGCACCAGCAAACTTCGCCGGATGCGCAGTACTCAGGGAGATATGATGAGTATCAGCTGGTGTAGTTCTTGCAATAGACCGTAATGAGGCAGCAACACCAATAGCAGAATGAGGATCTAGAACGTATTCTTTGGAGCCAGCAGGGGGGGAAGAGTAGAATTCTTTGATCGTCTGAATGGTTTGTTCATCACTGACTCTCTCGCTTTCGAAGTCTTTCTTTGCCAATGACAGGATTTCAGCATTGACTCCGAAACCACCTTTGGTTTTGAGTGCTTTCAACCAGGACTCTACTTCTTGACCGGCTTGTTGTTTGGTCCATTCCTCGTTCATATTTGCTCCGGCTGCGTATTCGTACGCCAGGAACCAAAGTAGACGTTCGAAATTGCTGGAAACGAGAATATCCATTGCAGGGCTCAGGGTTTCTCGGACACCGTCCTCGTGTGCTTTTGCTCCGTCCGCTGCGATTCCGCCTTCTGCCTTTTCGCCGTGCTCTGGCTTCTTTTCATAGTGTCCAGTCTTCCAGAATCGGTCCAAGATGTCGTTTTCGTTTGTTGCGACTACAAGTTTATCGACTGGAAGACCCATGCGCTTGGCGAAATATCCAGCTAGAATATCACCAAAGTTTCCAGTAGGAACTACGAACCTGACTTTGTGGTCTGCCTTGTATGTGGGTGACTTTTTGAGCGAAAAGTAGGAGTGGAAATAGTATGTGATTTGCGCGAGGATTCGAGCCCAATTGATAGAATTGACAGCTCCGAGGTTGAGCTTCTCGTTTATTTCTGGATCTGCGAAGAGTGCCTTTACTGTGTCCTAGCAGAAAATTAGAGATTAATGATATCGCGTAACTTTATGACCATGACTCACCTGGCAGTCGTCAAAGAATCCTTCCACAGCCAAGCAGTGTACGTTCGCATCTAGAACTGTTGTCATTTGTGCCTCTTGTATAGGACTAACCCTTCCTTTAGGGAAGAGAATGAAGACAGAAACATCCTTCTTTCCTCGTAGACCATAAATTGCAGCAGATCCAGTATCACCACTCGTTGCGCCTACGACTGAAAGATGATGTCTATCCTTCCCGACTTTTCCCTCATTCCGTCGTACCAAGAAGTATTCGAATAAGTTTCCTAGTGTCTGCAATGCGACATCCTTAAACGCGAATGTTGGACCGTGGAAGAGTTCAAGTAGGTATAAATTGTCCTTCTCATTCAATGTGACAAGTGGGGTCGTTTCTGGAGCGCGGAAGGTGGCATAACTTCGATCGAGGATATCTTTCAGATCAGCGGATGGGATTTCGGAGGTTGAGATGTAGAGGGAGAGGATTTCGTGGGCGAGTTCTGGGAAGGAGAGGTTCTGCCATTTTGATTCCCAGTCGCTGGGAAGTGAGGGTATTGTTTCTGGAATGAAGAGTCCGCCGTCCGATGCTAGTCCCTTCAATACTACCTCCTCGAATGACAACTGCAGAATATTAGCGCTTGACGGTCGAGAACTGAAAAAGAATGCGCAGCCGTACTCCATAGGAGCCCCCTCTGGTGGAAAGATACCTTTGCGATGGGGTGTGAGTGGTATCTTCAGGCTTTTCTGCCTTTCCTGCTGGCGTATTAAGTCCGACTTGGGTGGCTGAAGTCATAGTGCCAATGTATCTAAGGAAACTGTAGACTTATATTCAAGAATAAATCCGGTATCCAGATGTTTGTTGAAGGTTTAACAATTTGCAAGATTATGA
This sequence comes from Hymenoscyphus linearis, assembly GCA_900536425.1. NCBI lineage: Eukaryota > Fungi > Ascomycota > Leotiomycetes > Helotiales > Helotiaceae > Hymenoscyphus > Hymenoscyphus linearis. Next base: position 16,181 of record UNPR01000307.1, on the reverse strand, counting down.
CCGAGATCGGAAGTGGGTAAGTAGCCTGAACCCCGCCAAATGTTAGAGGGGCAGTACTCGAGTAGTGCCCCTCATTCACTGAACGCCCGTGGATGGACTCAACTGCTAAAGGTCCATACGTAATTTTCAAGGAGAATGATTCAATGAAATAGACATGGCAAGTAATTTTCAATTCAATCCCGCCTTAAAGAACTTCCCAGCCAAACGTCCATCCCAGGGCAATTCTTTGATAAAATCTGTAATTAATAACCCCCCTTACTGCAGGTAATATGTGAGTATATTACATTTAGCCCACAGCTCCAAAAACGTTACTCCGTTTCGTAATGTACATTTTTCATCTCAGTTCGTAACAAACGCCCAAGTCCCATATATGCAAACAACAATCATGAACAACCATGAAAACCATGAAAACCACGAACGCCAGGTTTGGGTATCTTTTTCCATCCACAAGGTAACCAATCACAAGAAATACTCACCAGCTCCACGACGACCAGCTGGAACTGCTCTTTGATCTTCAGGAACGGCACTAAAGATGCTGAATTTTGGATTCAGATCTTCCCCAACGTTCATGATGGATGCCACGTTACCACATCTGTAGCAGTAATTTGGTGCTGACCAAACAGTGACTACTGATTTTTGTGAAAAGTGATACTAGGTCATGTTAGTTGGATTATTTGAAGCAAGGGTGAAAGTGTGTACCTTGTATCCTTCGTTGACAAGTTGATGAGCACGAGCGATCAATTTCAGACCATTGACATGATTGAACTCAGTGGCAACCTTGTCTCCGAAAAGCCATCCAGCACCACGAGGAGAAACTGCCCACGTATCAACGTCTTCTGGGTCACTCCATACCAAATCACAGAAAGCTCCTTCGTGTGGAATTTCCTGTGCTCGTGCGACAACACGGATTTGATCAACTGTGCGTATTTCAGGACTCAAGCCACCGTGAACACAAAGGACCTCTCCATCAACAATAGCTGCCAGAACGAGGAAATCAAAAACTTGGCAGCAAGACTTCCAGACAGAAGCATTGCCATACTTCTGCTGACATTCTTCGTAAAACCCATAAACCTGAGTGATTTGGCGAGACTCGTGATTCCCACGAACAAGTGTGATTTTATCTGGGTACCTTTGGGGATGTTAGCGGGGTATCAGTGTAAGCCTTTCAGCTACTTACATGGCCTTCAAACACATCAGCAAGGTGAAGGTTTCCAAACTGAAATATCCACGATCGACAAAATCACCAAGGAAAATGAAATTTTGGTTGCCGTTGCCAGAAACTTCATTTACACCGCCAATAGCTGAATCGCCACCAATGCTTCCACCACGACTAGATTGTCCGGCAGTTCTCGGTCGACCTCGAGATTCTTCCTCGTCGTCATCCTCTCCACTGGCGCTCTCGATGCCACTATCCCCACTGCGAATCTTTCTCTTTAATTTAGGATCTGTAATCTCGGTGGGGGGCTCGATGTCATCCGAAGATATCGCAGTGGTCCTCGTAAGGGGCGCCTGTACATTTTCTTCACCTGGCATACCACCTGCGATGCGGAATAACTCGAGGATATCGTAGAACTGGCCATGGATATCTCCACAGATAGTCACGGGCGTTGTAACGGGCTGAATATTCGACTCTTGAACCGGCATGTCAGCGCCAGATGCTTCAAGGCATGCACAGATCGCGCAGAGAGCCACTCACCCTCCATCAAACACTCTTTTACAATCTCGCATAGCTGCTTCATCACACTCTCTGGCAAGTACCGGCATAGTTTGGCTTGCTCCAGCCATTCTGGTAGGCCCGCATTTCTAGATAGCTTCGCTGGGCCGGGTTTGGGGACAGGTGGTGCCATTTTTGGTTCTGAGGTATCTGCGAGGTAATATATGGGATCTGGTGATTGGATAGCTTTGAAAGTAGAAATTTGAGGGCGTAGGGCTGAATCTTTTGTTTGAGGTTTTGAAGTTCCAAGTTGGTGAATACTCTAGTACGAGTACCCCAAGCACAAACCATGGACACATGGACCCACAAAACCATCTAGATAGGTTGGAACCTAAGGCTTGTGAGGTAGTTGGGGGGATCCACAAATCACGGGGATTAGAGCCTGGGTATTTAGGCTGAAATCGTTATCGTTATCGAAATAGCTTCACTGGCGGGATGTAGTAGTACCTACAGAAGAGGCGCAGTACTCTTACCTATGCAACCTCTCTGACTCATTCCTTTGCACTCCAGACGACCGATCTGATATTGCGGGTGCATTTACTCTACACCACAACTCTCTGAAAGGAGAATCAAGAAATACCATCATCGTGAACAGGACGCGCCGGCCACTATTCCACCATGGTAGCGTCAGCTTCTGCAAGCAACGGTCGGTCGCAGGCAAATGGAGTGCTTCCTGTCCCAGCATCCCAGACTGCAGCTGGAAGTCACCCCTCCAAAACAACAGGCCCAAAGCCACCAGCGCCAAAACTAAAGTTCGTCATTCGCAGACTTCCTCCAGGTCTTACAGAAGCAGAATTCCTCTCAGTCTTGGGAGATGAGTGGAAGTTGTCAAAAGGAAAAGTCGACTATTTTCTTTACAAGAATGGAAAAGATTCGAAAGAGTGAGTTCCCTTCTAATCTGACATACTCGAGTATCTTCAAGCAAAGGCTAACTATTTGGATCGTTCAAGCCCATCCAAACCCTCTCGTCCCTCGCGCGCCTACCTACACTTGACGAATGAGAGCCACATTATGACACTCTCCGATACTGTTCGTAATTCCGTCTTTGAAGATGCCCAGAATACATTCACAAACTCTTGCCTCATTGGCCCCCCCAATGTTGAGTTTGCTCCTTACGGCCGAACTCCAGGAGGACGACGTAGGGTAGATGCTCGAGCTGGAACGATCGACCAAGACCCCGAATTTATGGCATTTCTCGAAGGTCTTGCAAATCCAGTTTCTTCAAAAGAAGGAAATTCAGATGTAGTTAGAGAAGGAACGTCAGGAAAACCGGAAAAGGTCACGACTACTCCTTTGGTTCAGTATTTGAAGGACAAGAAGGCCAACAAATATAAAGAGGCGGCAGTCAAGGCGGCCAAGAAACAGGAGGCTCATATCGCCAAAGGAAAACCTGTGAAAGAGACAGCCTCAAGTGAAGATGTCAAGAGAAAAGGAAAAGATGTCAAGATTGAAAAGTCTCTTGAGAGAGCTGCAAAGGAAGCTGTTAAAATATTGAACCGAGAAGCCTCACTCAAATCGGCTACGGCAGGCGAATCGTCAAACCAGAAAAACGGAGGGCCAAGCTCAGATTCGAACTCTCACCCAAAGCTTGATCTCGGAAGAGTTCCTGGTAGGCAACGGGGTGCTGTTATTGCGGCTCACATTAGAATGCTCCAGCGAGATCTTGGACTGAGCCCAGCTCAAGCCCATCGTCAAGTCCGGCGTGACACAGCTGATGCACAGAAGGCAGAGAAGGCCGCCGCCGCTGCCAAAACTACTGAGACGAAAGTAACGCCCACTCCAGCTGTTCAATCACCAATTGTCCCAACCGCACCAAAGGCTATTGCTGCGCAACCCAATAGTCGAAGATCACGCGCAAAAGCTGGATCATCGTCAACGGAGACAGCAGCGAGCAAAGGGTCAAATTCTACTTCAACCCCTTCAGCTTCTGCCGCTCAACCCAGTCCCGTTGTTCTGTTGAAGAAGCCCGACCCAAGACCATCTACCCCGGCAACACCACCTATTCCAACTTCCGCCTCCCAGCCAGCAAAGTCAGCCCCAGCCAACAATAATCGAAAACCACAAATTACTGCCGTTCCGTCTGACGGTGCAACTCAGGCTTTTATCAAACATGCCAATCCTTCTCAGGGCGTCACAGAACCTCTTCTGCGGGAAGCACTGGAAAGGTTTGGTGCTGTATCCATGGTGGAAATCGACAAACGTAAGGGTTTTGCTTATGTTGATTTTATTGACTCTGCTGGTTTGAAAAAAGCCATGGCAGCAAATCCCATTTCTGTCGCCCAAGGTACTGTTCAGGTTATGCAGAGAAAGGGAACTGCTTTGCCTCCTGAGAAGAAGCCAGTTCATCAGCCTCATCAATCGCATCAACCTCCTCATGCACCTTCTCGTGGAGGTCGAGGAGGTAGAGGTGGAACTGTTGGAAGACGAGGTGGAAGAGGTGGTCCTCGTGGAGGGGGCAATGGCGCTCAAGCTCCAGCTTCGGCACCAACTGGACCAGCGGCCAAGTAATTGCGTTTCGTGTGTGACAATTGTCACCCTTTTTACGACATTTATTGTTGCCGATTTGGCCAAGTTTCATTGCGCCGGGAGCATTTATAGTGAAGGACCCAATTTTTCGAGTAGCAAGTAACCACATCCACCGCCATCGTCTCGACAGGGTTGGTACGTCCAACTTGCACTTTATCGGTGTATCGACTTCAGCTGAAGGGCTGTGATTTTGATCTCAGATCCTGGAGGGCGAGTTTCTGTTGGCGAATTTTCTGTTGGCGAATGGGGTTTTGTCGCGCTTCTATGGACGCTGAAGCGTTAGCATGCTTTGTCATTTCATCGTGGCAGTCATGATTACGAGGGCTGGGCGGAAGACTCTTGAAGATACCTACATTTGCTGTTTCCAATACTTAATAGAGCTAGGATGAATGCTTTTTTCCAGGCATGGAGAGGCTATACGAGAGCTCGAGGTAGAGAGAGAAGATTTGCTGCTAGCTGTTGTGGTTGTCGTTGCTGTTGCTGTTGCTGCTGCTAGACGAAGAATAATCGAACGACGTTGACTTTAGCCCGCTGCCGTGATTGAACAGTGATATTCCTTTGGAAGAGGTGTATAGGTAGGTTTGAGATGTTGCTTTCGTTCGTTCGTTCGTTCGTTCATCTTGGGTATATATGTATGGTTCTTGTTTTTATTTCCGCGCATCCACTGCGACTTCTTTTGGATGCCGCCATGGGTGGTTGATATATATTGCGGGACAGTTTGTCTCAAGGTCATGCCGGTTTGATGGGGTTGCTGGGGCGTACAACAAGACTATGCTTGGATCGCGTCAGCCTTGGTCCATTTCCGTTTCTCATTGTAGCGCGAGGAAGTGAAGACATGGTAGATGGCGGGAAGTTTCCGGAAGTTTCCGCGGGTTGTATTAGGCTTTGTGGAGGTCAGCGTTGATGGACTTTATATGTGTGCCCTGCCAAGCCGTCTATCTGGGAAATGGACAGATGGAGTCGGTTTTGGATGTTAATGTTTGTCGAATCTAAGACTGAGCTGAATATTAAGAGGGTAAGCTGAATACCTGGACTCGAAAGAAACTCCGTTGATAATGAGATTGATAACGAGATATGATTACTGACGGAGAACACAGATAGGAACAAGAAAAGAGTGAGGAGACTGAGTTTCCATAAACTTGGCTATTTAGACAGCATGCCTGGACCTCTTTAAGTCCTATTGACATATTCACGAAGACGGTCGACTCCCTAGTACCTATGTATTTGAGGATAATTCGCGTTTTGTAAGTATCCCACGCTTCTCAACATATAATCTCTTGAAATACATACCTCATCTCTCACCTTCTGGCTCTTTTCGTTTTCTGAAGGTGCTGTGTCATTCTCTATTGCAGATGCATTTAAGGCAGCCATTTAAATGATTTGAGCTATCAGCTGTTACTTACACTTACAACTGAATCTCAAACCATCGTACCTACACCACCAGCTTGAACTGCGCTGCAAACCCAGATGCGATATAAAATCAAATAAGCAGCAATTCCAAACCCCTTTATTGATTTACTTGGTCTTACTGCGAACGAGCTGTATAGCTGTTGATTGCTGATTGACGATGTGGGACTCGCTGGGTTCTGACGAATTGGTATATTTGCCAGAGGGTGTTAGTGGCTGGCTATTGAGGAACCTGGCGGACGTGTTTACCTTTGGATTTGATTTGGTTCCAAAGAGAGATGAGATGAGACTTGAAAGCTTGAAGAAAATACAATAGTTTCAACAGTTAGTTTTCTTTGAGTGGTTGAAGCAATATTGTTTATTGCCTTTTTTGTGTCTATTTTAGGAAATATCATTTTTTAACCCTGTTTCTCATAGGTTCGCTACTTAACAGTTACCCCTTTGCATTTTCAGAAGCGAGGTAAGAGGGGGGAAAGTAGAAATCGCACATAGTGAAAGAAAGAAGGGTTCTTTAGAATTATTCACTGTGCAAGTCTGTGAGTGCCAGGTCGCCTTCTTGTAAAGAAGGCAGTTGATTGATTTGCTCTTTATTGAATGATTGGGTATGTTGTGGAGCGTTTTAGGTCTTGTGAACACATCTATGCTAAGATAATTGGGTTAATTGTGCTAGCCGCCTAACTTTATATCATTCTTCATGGTGTTTGTAGAGTAATCGCTAGTTAAATTACCCTTGTTATGGGTTGATGTGTGGAGCTTTCTATTCCATAAGAGATCAACAACACGGACGTATCCTGTGAACTAAGCTGTAATCTAGATCTAAATAAGCACTATCCATTAGCAATAGAATAGTCCGTAGTCCAGTTGAGGCTGAAGAGGATCCAAACTTAATATGGCAGATTTACAGGGGTAACTCCCAAAGTTCTAAGAGGCTGGTTCTGATAATTCTTTAACGTATACGTATGTCCGCCATCCTACCTGGGAGTCCTTTAGGGTTTTGAGATCCCAAGGCGCTAAAAACGGGGCTGTGTAGTTCTAATAGAGCCAAGGCCAAACCTCCACTTGGAGGACTTGGATATGAACTAATGTTCCAAAAGATTGTACATCTCATGCAATATTAGTTCTACAAGCCCACCAGCCCACCAACCTTTATATGAGTGTCGTAGTTTCTGGTTGGACTTGAGAATATGTAGAATATTTGTGACTAATTTCTTTTCCTAGCCGATAGTCTTTCAGGGAACTATGGTTACCACTGCGAATTCCCACGGAACTTCATGTTGGTAGAAAAATATCTGCCAATGATGCAAACGATCAATTTGATGCTCTGAAAAAGATATTTTTGTTAATTCTACATGATTGAGGCTAGTTACTTAAAAGCCCTGTTAGCTGCGGCGTCGTCGTCAACCCATACCAAGCTCTCTCTAGCTGGTGTTGTATGAAAAACAGACACTTAGCTATCCTCGCTTTCTAGCCCCCCTCCCCCCCTAGTTTAATTAGCGAGCGAATAATATATCTGACCCGTAGGCTCTCGGTTAGGCTCTCGGGCACTAAAAGTTGGCCCTAAAGCCGCATTATACCCGTACAGTGCAGTTTTACCAGACATTACTAGGTTTTACTCTCCCCCCCCCCCCCCCCCCCCCCCCCCCCCCCTCCCCATCCTCCCTATAATTAGAGGTTAATCGTGGAATTTATTATGGTGCGGGCGCTCAGTCGTTTTGCCATACAAAATTTAGTGTATGAAGCTGTTAGAAATAACCTCTAATTATGGGGGGGGGAGAGTAAGTATATTTTTTCAACCATTTAATTTTATTAGTCCTAGGGGGTGGAAAGCAATACAAGGGCTTAGGCTCGTACAAAAAATCTAAAACAAGCTAGCAGATTTGGGCACGATGAAAACGTTTCCATATCATATATATATAATAAAGACTTAGAATAAAGAATTAAAGTAAAGACTTAATATGTATATAATGAAGACTTAGTATCAAGATTTAAAGTAGACTTATATAATAAAGACTTAAAGTAAAGAGTTAAAATAAACTTAATATATATAATAAAGACTTAGTACTTTTAAAACAGATGCTATCTATTTTAAGTACCTATATTATACATAGTAAATATTGCATGTAGAAAGGCACAGACACTTTCGCTAGGTGACACCAAGTAGCGCCAACATACGCCTGAGCTCCGTCGTACCTACGCCTGACGTACGGCGCTGGCGCTCTCGCTTGCAGTCAAGTGTGTCCGCTGTCACCGGACTTTCTCCAGAACATTAAATTACTACGAGTATGTAAACCAGACCAAAGAAATGTACAACGACTTATTAGACGCGTCTAGCCAGCCAGCCAGGTAGACAGGTAGACAGATAGACAGCTAGATAGCTAGCCAGACAATATCACAAGGTTCTATTCTAAAACTTTTAAGAACCAGGGGATATAGACGTCGATAACAATATTAAGGCGGATATAATTGTAGGAGGAGATAGAATTGACCCCGCTATAGACCTAGCTTTACTATTTAATAAGGAATCGTTAGATTAGGACAGTAACGAGTTAGTAGCTTTAAGTCAAGACTTTATACGTTTTTAGTAAGTTGGCGTTAAGCGTTAGTTATATCTATATATCTTTTCAGCTGTATATTCTTTTTTAGTGTGGTTTACATACATAGTAATTCAATATTCTAAAGAAAGTCCGTCACATAGGACACTTACTTCTACCGACTATAAGCGGGAGCGCCGTAGGAAGACGCACTAACTATTAGCTTTATTTAAACGCTTTTTATTATCTCTTTATTCCTTTAATAATTGTAAAATAACCCTAGAAAACCCCTTAAAACCACCCTAAAATATCGATATCGTACCCAAGTCTGCAAGCTAGTATTGTATATCTTGATTAAAACTCGCTCGGATACGCTCGCAAAAACGCACGTCCGATACGCATATTAGCCGTCTAATATGCGTATTAGACGTCTGATACGCGTATGCCTCGTCTACGCTGGGCACAATACTCTATCGCCATTCTCCTTGTCATTTCCTTCTCCATTCTCACTTTTGATACGAAACGAGCTGGGCAGAGGAACCGGTACAGAACTATGAGTCGCCGAAATGGATGGATAGTGAAAGCCAACGAATACTTGTGGCGGATTCCACCCCTGATTCTTTCTCTTGATGTGATCAAACCACATTTCGAGCAAGTAAATGCCACTGTAACACTCTGTGTCTTGTCCCCAGCCTTTAGACTCTGGTCCCCGGCCTTTAGAATCTGGAGCAGCAGGTTTCCATACATCGCCCACATAGTTGATCCAATCGAACTGGCTGTACCGTGGGTAGTCGAACATAGTCCGTTTAGGAGCAAGCACTTTTCCTGGTGCAAAGTCGGGGGTTTCGCTGCTGGATTTTACATCCATCCATTCCAAATTCAGTTTAGGACCTCCCTCCAAGTTTGTTTTTGTCTGAAGAAATGTACCGTTTTTCTTGATGGGTCTTCCTTCCGGGTGGTCGTCTACTAGCTCGATTCCATCGTAAAGGAATCCTCGGCCCACATTACAAAATACGAGTTTTGTAACCTTTCCCAAACTTTCAAGTCCATAAGCCATTTCCTTATAGTAGAAATCCTTGTCCCACGCGTTTTTATGGTCCCTACGAACAGTAATGCGGCTAATCTTAGGAAGACATTCTTTCTTTACCCAGTGTAGTAGTTTTTCGCTTCCTGGGCTAGGTCCAAGGTCAAGAAGGATATCGTCGATTCGAGGATTAAAGTACACACAAGCCTGGTGTAAGCCAGTCCTTCGAATTTGTACAGGAGCCTGCACATCATAAAAATGAGTGCCAATCAAGGCCGCTCGAAGGTTCTTGTTGACTTCTAGTACAACAACTCGTCGAGTAGGACAAGTTTTTGCAGACCATTTTTTGTTATCGTGCCTGATAGAAACAGTTTGGTTGGGCACGGCCAAGATAAGGATTTCTATCTTCACCTCCATCGGAAGAAGGGTAAAATACGTAAAAGAAGGATCGTGTTTCTTGCAGAGCTTAAGCAAAGGAGTTTGGGGAATATTTTGAGCCATCGATGCGTTGTGTCTGGTGCGAGTGGTGTATCTTGGCTATTGGTGTGTACGAGGTTGTTCTTGAGCAGAGGCTGGGCAACTTAGCTGCGATGAGGATATTTTAATGGGGGAATCAGGCTGTTTCATGTGGAACATACCTTGATGTACCTGTCTCTTGTTCTCCTTACGACAAACGCTTGCGTTCAGAAAATATTGCTAGGTACGCGTTATCAGTCGAACAGCCAGAGTATCGAAGTGGCAGGAAATAAGTTTCGATTGCGGTCGAGTTCTAAGCTACGTACTAACTCAGGGACTATTTAAACCCTAGCCCTAACTAGCCCCTCAGTTCTCATGAAAGTGTGACTCATAGTGAGCCCTAGCCCTAGTAACTCAGACGACTCCTAACTGAATGGAAACCTGTCAGGCAGTCACCTGACAACAATATGTCGTCGGATATTGTTACGGCGCGGCAAATTGATGATTCGCTTGTAGTTGAGTCCAACCGCTAAATTCCTCGCGTCAAATATGTCGAAGTGTAACAAATCTAAGAAACCACCAGATGCTACTCGTATTGAGTGGAATCCGAGACTTGCAAAGTGACACAGCAAGAAAATATTTGGTAATCAAAGAACCTTATTGGATGTTGGAAGGCGTTGTGGCACTGCAAGTTGATGACTCGCTTGAATTTCACATCTTACTTCTCGCGAAGCATACGCTGAATGGCAACAAATCGAAGGCACCAGCCGTTACGACCAACATGGCCTCGAGACCTAAGGCCTACCGTGATTCAATAACCGTATTGGATTTTCGAAATTGTTGCGCCACTGCAAGTTGATGATTCGCCTATATCTAAAGTCCAGCTTCTCGTGATTCATATCCCGCAGCGACAACATTCCATCATCAAGCAACCCGGCGGAGTTCTCGATTCGGAACTTACGAAGTCACGAGCTCGCGCTAAAGCCAAATCCTACAAACAACTCGTCTAAATCGGGTATACGATACGCCAAAATCGGACACGCCAAATGGAAGCACCTATTTACCTACGCAGCGAACGCGTAGGCGTTGTAGATACAATAACGGAAGTGGGAAGTTAATTTACTCGGCATCGCCTTATAGAAGTATGCTACGACAAGTCAACTCTATAAGCCACGAATTACAAAGAGCCCGAGTCAACCAGCCTTTAGCTACCCTAGAAATTGTGAGTACACTTCCGTTGGAACGAGTGATTGTAGATCAGTTTAGGTTTACGGAGCAGGGGTGATGTGAATAGAGGGAAAGGGTGTGACGGAAAAGGGGTGGCAAGGAGTTTTGTTGCTCTTCTTTACAAGCGACCATATGACTGAAGGGGTGTGTTGCAAATAGTAAATACTACACAATCAGTCACATACTGCGCTAGCGTGCTCCGACTAATACGGACTAGCGTGGTACACTCCTAGGATAAATAGTCAGGTCCCTTAGCACTTAAGACAATTAATCCAGACAACATATCGTTTGTTAGATGCAAGGTTAAAAGGCAATAACAATCCTCTGCTTTTTGCTGCCAGACACCCGAGAATTACCACCCACGCCTTCGATCAACCTCGACATGTCTGAAGAAGATTCCAAACGCAAGCGCTCGGACTCAGTTTCTAAGAAAGCACTCGGTCTACTCGCCAGACTAGGATCCGTCAAACGGACATCAAGCACTAAGAGGCAATCGAAGTGCAAATATTGCCATGTTCCCAGGGAACCGAAAGCTTCTACCACGGAACCGAAAGTTGATACTACGAAACCGAAAGTTCATACCGCGAAAGTGAAAGATACCGCGAAACCGAAAGATGATACCGCGAAACCGAAAGCTGATACTACGGAACCGAAAGCTGATACTACGGAACCGAAAGTTGATACTACGGAACCGAAAGTTGATACCGCGAAACTGAAAGTTGATACTACGGAACTGAAAGATGATACCGCGAAACCGAAAGTTGATACTACGGAACTGAAAGATGATACCGCGAAACCGAAAGATGATCCTATAGAACCGAAAGATAATACCGCGAAACCGGAAGATGATCCTACAGAACCGAAAGATAATACCGCGAAACCGAAAGATGGTACTACGATACCAAAAGATGATACCACGAAACCGGAAGATGGTATCACAGAGACGGTATATGGTACCAAGGAATTGGTAGATATCAAGCAAACGGAGCAATGGAAGCAATGGAAGCGACGGGAGCGATTGGTAAAAGCGTATCGATACCTTCTGGTACACAGCGATCGCACGCATTGCGCGTCAGGTTGCGAACAAGAGATCATATCCGAAAGGCGAAATGTCAGTGCCTGGTCCTTCGTTGAGCTCCTAAATTTCAATGGGCTCATCAGAGAGCTTGGGTTAAAGAAAGAGCCCACGAAGTATTACAAGTTCTGCGATAGCGAGGGTACATTGGGCGGTTTGTTTTATTGTCTACTCTTGTCATTTCGGAAGCACAATGATAAGGATGGTGAAGCTAAATGTGCCGCATGTGACGCATCGTACTTGTATCGGCTGATTCCAAAACAAGAGGGCAAGACTTCCGAAAATGTCGGAAATTGGAATGTGGAGCTGCTTTCGACTTCAACTCAAGAGAAAGAGACGGAGGATATGAAGGCCGAGCGTGTTGCTTTCCAAAGGGTTGTGGCTAAATATGTGTTAGAGAGATTTGAGGAAAATGGTTATTGGGAGGAACTTTTGGGGGCTTGTAAGGTGGATGACTGGACGATACAGATGTATGATAAACGTTTCAGTACTTGAGGGTCATATAGGAGTAGAATATGACAAGTTGGTTACCCATCGACTTACTCCATCTAGCTCTCCTTCGGTTAAGAGAGATATAGGTATTTTAGTATAGGATTTCCTAGGATTACTTATATAGTGGACAATATGCATGCAACCCTCGAACACTGTCCTCGACGTATCTTAACTACATGGTTTCCTTGGAAGGAAATGGATGAAAGGTATCTGGTCTAGAACACAGAGGCGGCGTTTTCATCACGTGCTTGTAGATGTTGGATAAAGTTTCGAAATGGAATCATCCTAGATGATTTTGAGTGAGGTATCGTTGGTCCAGAACTATGTTTAACGCCGAACAACGTTAATATCTACTACTACGACTTTGCTCGATATCCCTAGATTATCCTACTTCTTTCCTTATTTAACTACTTTATAAAGTTAGTCTAAGAGGGAGCCAGAGACATTATCTTCAACACCCCTCTTTGCACCTAGAGACATTTCTATATAGATCGAAAAGTCAGTGCAATCTCTTTGCGCATAATCCCTGTTTGTTGTGATTGTTTTACGGGTTAGCGTAAGCCACCCAATATTCTGGTTGAAGTCACATCATTCTATTTCAGTTTCTCAGCACTCGTCTTTTTGAACGTTCTTTGCAAGTTCTGTGAACTTATTCTTTTCTCTTAGCTTCCAAACAACAACGATGCTTGACATACAATTAACATATCATCTGGCTGATGAAGGCTCCTGATCACAATAATATCACTGAAAGCCCTGAAAGTGGTTAATATATATTCTTGAATCTACATCATAGTATACGTTCAAACCACCTAATAATCCAGACTGAAGTATGGGAAGTTAAAGCATAAAGTAAAAACACGAGAACGATATAGTACTCTCTGGACCATCTTACTGTACCCCCTACACAACACCGCTACAGCATAAACCAAGAAGCATGGCTCTACCAGGAAATGGGTTTGTTCAAACCTAGCGGAAATAGATCTGCCATAAGATTATTGGTCCTTCGCTCCTCTGCGCGTTCCTATCATGCTCTACATGTTTGTCAAGTGGCGTAGCAAGAAACCAACGATATTAAATTAACCTCTCAATCACCGTGACACCGCAAAGTTCCGATTCGTCATCCTTGACTTCAACACTTGGTGGAAAAGCCGCCTGAAAAGGAGAACTTTGACTGCTGGGATTGTAAAGCTTGGCCGCAGCTACCAACATGAAGGATATTGTTTATTAGATGGAAGGTTAAAACCCATCTTCACTCCTTTGTTTTCTGTTGTCAGGTGCCTGACTACGGGTTTCCAGTCACTTAGGAATCGTCTGAGTTACTAGGGCTAGGGCTCATGAGAACTGAGGGGCTAGTTAGGGCTAGGTTTTAAATAGTCCCTGAGTTAGTACGTAGCTTAGAACTCTACCGCAAGCGACACTCATTTCCTGCCACTTTGATACTCTGGCTGTTCCACTGATAACGCGTACCTAGCAATACAATACTCTTGCCCGTGCCTTTTCATACGCTACCGCTTCGCAAACATGTTTTCTCGAAGACCGCGTTCGTCGAATCTATCAGATCCTTAGATTTGTTGCACTTCGACATATTTAACACGAGGAATTTAGCAGTTGGACCCAACTAGAAGCGAATCAATATCAACAACTCCAAGCGCCGTAGTGATAATTCGCCACGACGATATACGATATATTTCTTTGTTTATGCGTTTTCTTGATCTGCCGCTTTACAAATATGTTCTCTCGAAGACCGCGTTCGTCGCATCTGTTGGTTCTTTAGATTTATTGTACTTCGACATATTTCTGACGAGGAATAAGACTCAACTACACGAGAATTAATATCAACATCTTGCCGCGCCTTGGCGATATCGTGCCGCGACGATTTCAGACACCCTGTATAGTGTTTTAATCACCATACGTTTTCTTGCTATGCCCCTTCGCAAACATTTCCTCTTAAATATCGCGTTAGTCCTAATCGTTGGTTCCTTAGATTTGTTGCACTTCGACATATGCACCAGAAAGGGTTAGATTCAACCCTAAGCGAATCAAGGACTTGTCTTGCCGCAAAATTATTGTTCCCCAACGATATCCAACCCCCAACATATTTCTTCGTTGATTATACCATCTCTTACTGTGCCACTTCGAAAATATGTTTTGGCGAAGACCATGTGGGTAGAAACTATTGGTTCCGTGGATTTGTTGCATTTCGAAATATTGTGTCATATGGGGTCAAATTCAACTAGAAGCGAATCAAAGTTTTACAGCACTGCAGCGATATTTGACACCGACATGTTTCTTCGTGTATTATGATCTCTAGCTGTGCCACTCGCAAACATGTTTTCGCGAAGACCATGTTGGTAACAACTGTTGGCTCTGTTGGAACCTCACCCCACCACCATCCTGTGAAAGCTGTAGACTGTGAAAGAAATAGAGGTTTATGTCACCATTTGGACAGCTAGGTATTCGTGACATAAATCACATTCTAAAAGATCCCTTGAATATACTTTTCTTGTTTCTTCTTCACCCCCTCCCACTTACTCTAACCCCCCCTAACCTAATATGCCATATCCTTTTACCTGTAACCTCAAAACCCCTCAAACCAATCTCGCTACCTAACCCCTCCATAACATCCATCGCCTCCTCATATTACGGTGTTTCCCGCCATCGCAACTGGGTTTCTATACCATCATATCCGAAAAGCGCTATTAAAGCTACCCGGAATCCCCTTTTTGCTCTTTTTGAGTTACGTTCTTTTTGAGTTTTGGTTGGGTTTGTTGGACTGTTGTTAATGGTGGTTAGGAGGTTTAGGGGGGAGAGATGGATGGGTGGGTATGGGAGGGGATAGGTTTCGGGTTTAGAGATTAGATAGATGGATGGGGGAAGGGATGAAGGCGAACAAAAGGGAAAGGAAGAAAAAGGGAAAAGGAAAACAAACCCCAATCATCCTACTCCCCCTCGCCCCAATAACCCAAAATCCCTCCCTATCTATACCATCGGAACGGAGATCATCAAACCGTCTCCGTTCCTTATCCCCCACCGTATCAGGGAGAGCAAAAGAAAAAAATGAAATCTCAGTCACAGATGCTATAACCGCTATATAATAATCGGTTTCGTATTTAGTGTGGACTATATATTGTATTCTCTTTAGTACAGTATCTCCTCTATAACTCCTAGACCTCTGTATTTCGACTTTGAAAGATGGAATGGGTGGGAGGGAAGGAAGGAAGGGAAAGACAAGACGTACGGTTATAAATCCCCTCTCTACACCCTGAATCCCCGGTGATATTAATAACCCCCCCCCCTCCCCCCCCCATTTTCTTAAGGAAAAGGGGATACTAGGGTGAATCTAGGGATTTCTTATACTATTCTAGGGTGATCTACTATAATCGATAAGCTATACGAAAATTGTTGGGTCTTCGATTTTATGGCCTCGGTTTTTTGTTTTGTGTTAGTACTTACTCGGATAAGTTTTGAGAATGACGTTTAAGAGGGAGGGTCAAGGGTGAGGTGACGGATAAGAATGAGATATCTCATCTTATACTTAAGTAATCTTACTTCCCCTCTCTCCTCGAAAAAAAAACAAAAACAAAACTTACTCGTATAAACTCAAGAAAAGAAAAGAAAAGAAAAGAAAAGAAAAGAAAAGAAAAGAAAAGAAAAGAAAAGAAAAGAAAAGAAAAGAAAAGAAAAGAAAAGAAAAGAAAAGAAAAGAAAAGAAAAGAAAAGAAAAGAAAA
>UNPR01000236.1:0-73162 GCA_900536425.1 Hymenoscyphus linearis | reverse complement strand
TTCTCCCCCGCTGGCTTCTCTCCTGCTGGCTTCTCCCCCGCTGGCTTCTCCCCCGCTGGCTTCTCTCCTGCTGGCTTCTCCCCCGCTGGCTTCTCCCCCGCTGGCTTCTCTCCTGCTGGCTTTTCCCCTGCTGGCTTCTCCCCTTCTTTCTTTTCTCCCTCTTTCTTTTCTCCCTCTTTCTTTTCTCCCTCTTTCTTTTCCCCTTCTTTCTTCTCCCCTTCTTTCTCCTCTTCCTTCTTGGTTCCACCAGTCGCGTTCAGAAATTCGTTGAGGGCCTCATTGTTTGTGGGAACTTTCTTTCCATCCTGAGTGATCCCCTTGGGTTTAGCTTCTCCTTCTTTTTTTGGTAATTCGCCTTCGCCCGTCTTTTTAGGCTCTGCAGAGGCAGTTCCGTTCTTTTTAGTCTCGGTTGCTGGCTTTCCACCAACGTTGATGCCGTTTTTGCCCCCTACGCTTACTCTTCCGTCTGAACCCGTGGTGATCCCAGTGCTTTTGTCTCCGACTGTTGTGGATCCATCGGGGTTTTCTGTGGGGTTGTTAGTGCTTGATTAGCCGGGTTATCGGGATGAACCTTTTGCGGAGATTATGTTGTATGGGATTATTGTGGGGTAGGATACATACTGGTGATTCCTGACTCTCTCTTAATGATATTTTGTGGTAATACCAAGGCTTGGACGCTGATCGCCAATGTAATGGCGACTAGCGCGAACTTCATTTTCAACTTCTGTCTATATGCTCTTCGTAGATGTAAAGTGGTATCTGAAAGAAAGAATCACTGGAAAATGATAATAGAAATGATCTCGACTAGCAAGATATCTAGCATTTGCATGCGTATATTATAGAATAAAGAATGAATATCAGAAGAAGAATAGAAAATGAATGAGTTAGAAATACAAACAATGAGCCAGCATCGAAGAGGATAATTGCCTGGATTTAAGAAGTGGCCACGCTTGGTATTTCATCAGAATTCTAAACGGTTTTGACAATCCCCCACTAACCAATAGTAGATCCAAGCTTTCCAATCATATTACCAGCCGATTACAGGCCTACCTTGACTAGCGTCAGCCTCTTACACTGCCGGTGATGTTTGATGCTCGTCCGGTTCCGTTGCTCATTTAGCTTAGCAATCAACATAACGCTTCGATTGGTCGATTCCCCTGAGAATCCCGCTGTCTAGTGAACTCTCCAATGGTTACCATTCCATCTCAGCTGCAGCGCTTTGACTTGGCGTGTGCCTGTTACAGTTCCTGAGGTGTATTTGTTTGAGTTTTGGACTCGCTTAGCTGCAGCCAAGAGTAGTCAGACCCTTTCTCATGCGACGCGAGGTAATCCACGTGATTTTGTTTCACGAACGAACCTGGAAACATCCAGATGTTTGCTCGATATTTTTGGAACATTTGAAATAGACTTGTACCACCAGTACCGTTATGGATATTTCCCCTAAAATCATGGTTTTCGGGGACAGGTGATAAGCGCATCCTTGTTTCTTGTTTTTTAGGGCACATGGATCGACGAGAATGACAGCCGATCACATTAGAGACATATGTCCGAATAGGGAGTTGGATTCACGAATAGAACTTCTACATCGCTTCAAAATGTAATTTGAAAAGCTGAATGAGACTTTACAAACACCAGGTCAGTGGCAATGCAGACAATTGGAGTCGGACTTGAAGTTCGCAAAAAGAAAAACGTGTGAACGAGAACATGGGTTTGTTTTGAACAGTTCAGGGTATTCGATTCACAGCTGTGTTTTGTTATCGTCCTGGTACCCAGTTACCAGTATCACCAGTAGATCTCCCGCAGATCTTTCCGACAGTGGTTTAGGGCACTATGATGTCCGTGGCGTAATCGAAACGAATATTCTAGACCTCGAGGAAGTAAAATCTGTTTCTGCACGTGGCTGTCATCATCCCATCCGGATGATTACACTTTTAGGTAAGCGACTTCACATCACCTGAGCCACACCCGCACGGAATATTCCGTATAACAACACCAAGGTCGATGTTGCCCACCAGTTTAAGCGAGTTCTTTCTATTGATATTCTCGGCTTCAGAAACATCTTTTTCCTTGGTTTTGTCTTCTGTCATCTCGGTCCGCATCATTTGAATCCCGGCTCGCATCATTTGACATCCACGCAAAAGATTTGCCTCTGTCCGAAACTCAATTCTTTGGCCAAATGCTGGCTTGTAGCATTCTTTTCTCGGGGGAATTAGCGTGGAGGATAAATGAACTATTGGCATGTACTTCGGAGTCCTACCTAGCACTATTAACAGAAACACAGTAGAAACCTGTAAAATACATCTTCGAATTCATTAACGGCAATCATCGATTCAGGTATAATGGCTGTTCCTAATCTTCATACATGTTACTCCATGTAATAGAGGAAGTCAATGAGATTTTTTCTCTCCCTATTGCCCATAAACCGTATATAGCTAATTCATCTTGGTCCAAATCCTCCCATGATTGCCAAGAGAAGACATCCTGTCCTGATAGAATAGACGAGGCAAATCGATCACAAAGATAGTCTCCTCAAGCTTTACTCTTCGACTCACTCGTCTTAGTCTCCTCAATGTGCATACTCTCTCCATCCTTGCCTTCTTGAAGATCGACCTTGGCGCCACCATCAATCTGTTTCTCAACAGCAATCACGGCTCTCTCCGCCTTCTCACTTCCCTCAAACACTATCTCAAATTAGGAAAGTCTTGACTCAAGGGACAATGGAACACTTACAGAACGACAACTCCTCTAAAGTGCGTCCATACGTTTCCGGAAATAGGAAGTAAATAAAGCCGATCTCAAACATAAGCCATACGCAATACACCAACAACCATTTCCAAGCAATTCTCGCCAAACCAATAGGATTAACATATGTCGCAAAAAATCCGGCCCCCTTTCCGAAGAACTGAAACCACGCAATGCCTCTGGATCTTTCTGCGTATGGGAAGATTTCGACCAGGTAAGCTGAAATTTATTATTAGTATTTCTCCCCCATGTATGGTAGATGGGTTGAACTTACTATACGTAAGAGCGTTATACCCAAGAGTATAAGCAGGGGAATAAATGAAGATAAAGAATATTGTCATAACTGCCGCAGCATGTGCTTTAGTGGTCAAGTATCTTTCCATCGAGACCGTCCAGCCGGAGTAGATAAGAAGCAAGCAGCAGACACAAGTTAGGTACACCTTTCTACGAGGGAACCGGGCTGCTGTAAGGGCGCAGGCGATGCCACAGACAAAGCCCCAACATGAAATCCCAACATTGATTTTGGATTTCACGACTTTGTCGGAAATTCCAACAAGACTGAGGAGGTCGTTGAGATAGTATCTATACGTGTACGATTAGCAATTGATTTAGAAACATACATATATATTGATGACTTACGAAATCAACGTATTCCCGGACCATTGAGTGAACAGACCAAGAAAAGAGGTAATCAATAACCGACGACGCATCCCCGAGGTTTTGAATAGATCCATCCAAGAGTGTTTCGCAACTTCCATCTCGATTTTCAGAGTAGCTTCAATTTGTGCCATTTCTGCTTTTACAAAGACGGAATCGCGGTCGCCTTCTGCGTGATATTTGACGAGGATGGCGTATGCTTCATCATTTCTGTCTTTACTTATCAAGTATCGGGGACTTTCAGGGACGAAGCTGGTTTTGTCAGTATTATATCCTCTTATTTGAGAGGCCCAGTACTCACAAGATAAAGGTTATCTGTACCAAAGAAGGCACAATCTGAAGAAGAGACGGAATTCTCCACGCCCAATCATTCGGTATGTTTACCGTTCCCAACGCGATAGAAGCAGCAATAATCTGACCAACACCATACGAAGCGTTGAATAGTGATGTTAGGATCGGTCGCTCCTTGGGATAACCGAGCTCTCCAATCATGGCAGCTCCAGCAATGATGCAGAAAGGAATACCGAAGCCGAGCATGATTCGTGCAACGATGTACATGGCAGCTGCGTCCAGTCAATTCACGATAAGGTAGATAGAGGGGGTGTTTGGGTGATTACCTCCATTTGAAAATCCTTGGAGGATTGCACCAACAATACTAATTAATGAGCCAAACATCACAGACCATCTTCTTCCATATTTTTGATTGAGCCATGGTACGAAGGGCAAAGCTAGGATAGCACCAAGATTATACGCTGCGCCGAGAAAACCTTTGAGATTCTCTTCGACAGCATATTCGAGTGCGCCATCTGCAAGTGTCTTTCCCGTAGCGTGTCCGAAATCTAAATAACAATATCAACATCTGAGTAATTGGTGAAGCATGAAAGGGGAGGATGGGGAAAACATACACTTCTGCCACGAAGGAACGATTTGTACAGTGTTGATGATTTGAGAATCGAAGCCCGAGGTACTTTCAATGGCCATGCATGCTGGAAAGAGCATAAGGTAGAGAAACCGGAGGTTGGACTTTTTGTACCAGATAACTTTGTCTTCCTCAACCATACGAGTCAGGACTGGATCGGAGAGCTCCTCCTCTCTTCTCTTGTTAAGGCCGACCATAGCTGATAGATCTCTTTTGAATAATCCTAGTTGATTTCTCTAGTTTCGTGTAATATGAGTTCCTGATGTTGAATCGAACAGGCTGTGGAAGGTGGTACGAGATATATAGCGGGGTAACTGTGCTCCTGGTTTCTACATGAGCTTCGATTTACCAAATAACATGAAACTCCCTGATGCAGTGAATTCCTCGTGGAGGTTTAAAGAAAAGCACCTGATGAAATACTGTGAGTCCGTGACCAAATTCGAGTCTTTCACAATGATACTAGGGAAACGACCTTTTATACAATACAACCCAAAAACCAAATTCACATCATCGGCCCGGGTTATCTCACTACTGTACTACACCATAACATGTTGTAGCCCAAGAAGCCTCTAAACCCAACAATACCCCGGAGTCTCTTACCCCGCATCCAAAAGCAGAATAGGCTTTCATTACCCCAGATTCCCACTCGACCAATTCCCGCTGCTGGTCGAAGCTTATCAACACCAGCATTTCGTATCCGCAAGGCCCAAACGCTGGTAAAGTAAAATACCAAGACCAAGAATGGGCTTTGAATCAATTTACCCGGAAGATCTGGTATGACGGTACGATGGTGTTGAGAGGGGTTATTTGAAGTTATCGATTGCGGGAAGTTTTTTCTCGGGAAATCCCTCCAATGAGAAGGCCTCTTGGCACTAGTCAGCTGGTTTTGTAAGCCTATCAACAATGCTTCCTTGTTGATAGGGTTTGCAGCACAATACTAATATTTTGAGCGATAAAAGACATCATTTTTTGCTCTGGTAGTGAAGTGAGATTCAAGTCAAAGAAAGTCTTCCCCCTATTTCTCGCTTAGTATATGTGGGGAAATTCAGATGGCAAATTGTTTGTATAAGTGAATCAGCAACGTTCTGCATCAGGGGGGAATTGCAGAACTCCAAACGCCCATTTGCAGAGATGATATTTCATTTAGTAGACAAATTGAGGGATCCTGTTCATCAGTGTATATTTCATGGAATTTACAGGAATTTTAGCATGTAATATCTCATGACCTAGAAAGTAGTCCTGCTGGTCCAATAGACTACTGGAAAGCTTTAATTTGGCTCTAGAATGAAGTATGTATATTAGGGACAGGACCTTGCTAGTATTATTATAATGGAGGAGTGTAATTAAGTATGAGATGACTAATATACACGATTAAATGTTGTGAATATAAAGATAAATACGGATTTACCATGTAGCAGGTCAAATGCAAGCTCCTTATAAGAGTTTAGGACATTAATGTCCGTCCTTTTAGCGAACCCTACTAGAAACTACCCTACGAAACTGTATTTTATCCCGATACAAATCTACTAGACTTCTGCCTATCAAATCCTAAGTCGAATCGCGCAAGAGACCTAAGAAATATAGTAAGTTGTTTAGTTCCCTACGATAGAAAAAGCCGGAAGGATAGTATACGACCCTGGTTTGAATTATTTACAGCCCGTCTACGCAAAAGCGCTGTTGGTGTGCAAAGACAGTTATGCCTATTGTTGTAGTGATAAAAAAAGATGTAGAATTGAGAAGGACTAGCTACTAGACTAAGTACAGTATGTGGTGGCGTAACCCGGAATCGCCAGGACCCGATCACGTGATGCCACCCAGAACCTATTCACTTATCCCTCGTCGCAACAAGCGCACGTTAGGATAGGGTAGGCCCTAAGGACTTTAGGTATTATATCGGGCGTCTTGTATATAAAACCAAGGATATAATGAAGATAAAAGGAATAACTATATATACTTGAATAAAAAGAAGTCGTAGTTCTATAGCCTTTTTAGTGGGGTTCACTACAAAGGACGGAGTGTAATGTCCTAAACTCTTACCATTAATATTCTACTCTCCCTGCTGAAAATGTCCCACTCCTTTTGTCACCTTATTTGTAGACCGACTTCGCTCAACTACTTAATCCCCGAACTCTCACACTCCTTGAGTACCAAAGGAATTGAATCACATATTAACTACACCTAACTATTGTTCACAACACTATACTTTCAATAGCCCTTGAATATCTCCAGATATCTGTATACCAAAAACCCCCTATACTATGAATTAATATCACGATAAATTCCACTCGTTTGATCACGTTTAGTCACCCTCAATATAGACCCCCTTCGCTTGATTATTTCAGGATTTGAGACCTTACATTGTTAATAAGAGACAACAATTCAATTACTATACAAACAACACGTTTCCTCGTTCACAACACTACGCTATCAACATGCCTCGTAAATCGACAAATATCTCTATACTAACACGCCTCTATGCTATTCCCTCGTTGCTACAGTAAATATATACCTTTAGATTTCTAAGTTAGTCGTATCCACTTTTGGTCTTAGAACCTGTTTAGATTTACCCATACTAGGTACAATTTTACGTCGTGATAGAGATAAGCTACAAGAAGGCCTTATTTTAGAAAACTGTGGCTTAAATAGGAAATTGCTGAGGTAAAACTCGAAACGTATATATGTGGCAACGAGGAGATGAATAAATATCGTAATATATTCCACTCGCTCAATTTCATTTTGTCACCTTCATTGTAAACACACTTCGCTTCAGTACTTAATACTCAAGCCCTCACACTCCTAACATTACAAAACAATTAAATCACTTAAATCACTTTATCTTGAAAACAACACTTTCCTTATCCACAACACTACCCCCATTGAATTCCCTCATATATCGACAATATCAACAAATATCTTTACACAACAAGATGGTAGGGAGTGAAATACCTTTATTTTTAATAAAATCCCACCCCCCAGAGTAGCTAAAAACTAGCACAAGGTAGTAGAGGATAGGAAGGTGTTTGAGTAAAGAATTATGAGTGCTTAAAATGGGGTCTAGGATTCCGGATTCTGGAGACTATTTAGTAGAATGGATATTTCATACATGAGTAAGTGTCTCTTCAAGGATTCCAGACAGAGTTAAATCCATAAATTCCATAAATTCCATAAATTCCGTGGAATATAGTTTTATATGCCGAACGTTGACCATCAGAATTTAAGAACTAGATATTACTGATTGAAAGACGACGTTACTTTTATTGTATAGAATATGAGCTCCTCAAAATTCCCTACATCTTCCCTGGAAGACTGTAAGCGAATCATTACCTCAGGACTTTCGGATATTTCAGTGACTATCTTGATCACCCCTGACCCCTTTTCCTCCCACAACGCTTCCTCTCCCCAAACTATTCTCATCACCATCACCATCACCCTCTCCATTCTCCCTAGAAATACCTTCGGTCCCGCTAGGAACACCATGAGAAGGATGATAGTCCCCAAACAGTGCATCCATATCCTCCAACGATCTCCGTTTCGTCTCCGGATACGCAAGAATAATGATCTACACAAAGTCAGTTCAGTGCACCTTCAACATCCCATCCCAATCCTCCAATCCCCACCTCCTAATCCCTCCCCCCAAAATCTCACATAAGTCATAGTAAACAAAACAAAAAGAAATACAACTCACCCCCGCAGAAACAAAATTAACCCCCATAAAAACAAAATACGTACGACTCCCAATCCTCTCCATACCAACCGGCCAAGTTTGCGCCGCAATAATACTTCCAATCGCCCCCCCAGACGCAGCAAAATTCAATCCCCTCGCGCGAACATTCGTAGGAAAGATTTCGGAGCCGTAGACCCACGCTGCGGGACCGAAACCAATCGAGTAGCCGAAGGTGTAGAAGAAGATGAAGACGATGCATGTGTAATCTGCTACGGTATTTGAGTTGTGTGGGTATGCGAGGGGGAGGGCGCCGTTTATCTGTGGGTGTTAGGGGGTGTTATGGATGGGGTCTTGGGAGATTCACGAGCTAGAAATTCGAAAGATTTTGAAGAAGGATAAAAGAAGAAGATATACTTACTAAAAGAGCTATACCCATGACTACACATCCAATTACTAATGTTGTCCTCCGGCCCACTCGATCAATGATCAACATCTCCACAATCGTACAACCGATCTTAAGTGTACTTTCAATCCCCCCGATTAACAACGTTAATCTATGTTCAATCCCCAAACTCGCAAAAATAGAAGGGAGGTAATATTTCATCGCAGTGTTTCCACACATCTGCGCCATGAATTGAAGAAGTGCAGCACGCCATAACCGATTGAACAGGGGACGATGAGTAAATAGCGCCGTCCATTTTTCTTCTGCCGTATTCCTGTGTTCATCGACATTTGATTTAATAGATTCGAATTCGACAGAAACGATATCACTCTCTGGGAGTGCGTCTCTCAGGTAAGCGAGGGAAGATTGAGCTCGAACATAGTGACCTTTCTCAATGAGCCATCGAGGCCTAATTAATTTTAGTTCACGTGGATTTAGTAACAGGGAGGAGGTCAGTTACGTTTCGGGAACAAAGAAAACCCCGATGATGAATGTGAGCGCAGGGATGAATTGAATCAAAATTGATAACCTCCATCCGTAATAATTTCCTTGCGGGGTTTTCCAAGCACTCAACCAGTACCCAACCCTTTGAAAAGTCAGTCATGAATGTTCCGACAGTGGGAAACCGAAAAATCACTTACCAGAAAGCAACTGCAAGTCCAGCAACTAGACCAATGTGGTTCATTACCACATACCTCCCTCTTTGCTTCGCAGGTGCAATCTCACTATTCATGATATCAGTCCTCTCAGCCCCGATTTTACAAAAGACCCACTACAAAATAAATCCACAAACCTCTGATACATAGGCACACTAGTGGAAATAACCGCAACTCCCATCCCGCATATAATCCTCCCACAAATCATCATAGCAAAAGCTCCGGGTCCATTAGCACCAGCCTGCAACGCCGCCCCCAAGCAAACGACAAAAACCCCCGAGGAAGCCGCATACCTCCTCCCAAGATAATCCGAAAGCGGATGAGAGATAAAAATATAACTCGTCCAGGTCCCAAGGTAATAAATAGCAGTGATCAGCCCAGTATGTGCAGCATCTGGTTTATTGAGACTTCTTTTGAACCCGGGATGGACATAGATCGTTGCCATAATCCCGATATTGTATCTGGAAAAATCGGAACCTTAGTATTCTAGTCATCGTGTTCGTATAGCCTTACGGGGAAGCGAAGGGAATTTAGTTCCCCGTTTTCATGGAATTTAAAGTCGACAGGGAACTGGAAGGGAAGACATACCCCCACATGAAAGATGCCAACCCGAAGAATGCGCACAAGACGTGAAGTCGAAGGGAGGCCCTCGATGGAACGACCACTACTTTCGCGATACCGGCTGCTGGACTCACGAGACTTGCCATGATTTCAAATCACCCCTTCAGATACAGATATTATCTTTTTTCTCTGACAGCGATTATCCTGGACGATTTTCTCGTTTTCGAGAAAAGGAATCCAATACCTCTGAATCAATATCTTCCCGTGGTTGCGCTTGTTACACCGAGTCAATACGATCAGGAAAAAGCTGCAGGTCTGATATGTACTGTTTTCCCGTGCTGCAAGCTGACGGGACAAGTACAGTAATGAGGTTCAGAACAAGACGATAGGCCATCAAAATCCAATAGATACCAAATATAACAACAGCAGCAAAAAAGCGTCAAAAGCAAGTAAGATCGTAAGTTCTCAACGACCCCTCTTGTATCCCCCCTCCACGAAAAAGAAACGAGAGAAAAACGAAGATCTGCTCAAAACCGTGGTACAAATTGACTTAGCTGCATGCCATGCAACCACGCAAATGAAGAGAATTAGGCGGCAAACAAACTCCTCGCCAGCACCGGCCCGCACATCAGGAAATCTCCATAACTAATTAAGCACCCCCTGTACCAGAGAAATGTGTAGATAAAGTGTCATATTTGCTTCCACTGAGTTATCCGTCGTCCCAAAGGACACACACGACTGGCTTATTTACTACAAAGTACCTCTGTAGGTTCAGGTCTGACCATGTCACTGTACCCCCCCATGGTAAGAAGGTAGAAAGAAGCTCAATGGCTTACGCCCATGGTTCAGCCAAGTCGTGTGGCCAACGTTGTGTTGTGTCTGGATATCAGATGCCAAACGTGCAGAAGGCGGAGGGGTAACGCCATCAGCGCCATCATGTGGGCAATTCATCAGACCAATACGAGACCCCTGCTCACAATGTTCCTCCGTATTAGAGTCTTAGAGATTCGTCGATGTACAGTCCTGTATCGCATCGGTAGACTCGAGTACATCTCAACGTATCACAGAGTTTTGAAGGTTTATCGGGTGAGCTGGCATAGAGGGTTCTGGAATGGGCTAATTAATGTCTGGGGATCAGCTTGCTTACTCGTGAATTGATGGCACGCTACTTCTGCAAGAGGAAAGGTTCCCCCTACTTAGGCACATTTGGCACCTTTGGTGAGGTTGATCGGTCAGCATCACACAAAAAAGGCTATATCCCTTTTTTCTCTTTCGTTTCCTCTGGAAAATCATACCCAGATTCGTTTGTGTTTTACCCATTGTTACGAAGTGAAGTACGAATCGCGATTTTCTAGACATTGCGAAAGATAGTAATCGGAAGAGTGAGAAATCTAATACGTATACGTACACGTAACGCACAAACATACGAGCGAAGGACAACCAGGAAAACCGGAAAACATACGAGATGCGAAGTCCCGGACCGTGAGGAAGAATCCCAAACCAAAACGGGTTGAGACCGTTCAGTGTGTTTTCAGCCAAGAACAACTCCGAAAAAGAAAAACCTGGACCGGTACTCGTCCGTGTCCACACAGATACGCTTATGACGAAAATCTCCGAAGCTTGCTCAGCCTTACTCGCAAAGTCCCCAGAATAAGAATCTCACGCACAGACATATCCCAGCGAGCGGGTTCTGGCCAAGTCTAATTATTGGACGACGAATTTTGGTCACCCCAAGACCGTTGAAATTTGGTATAGGGGCGTATTATTAAGGCAGGTTGATGATCTACCATAAGAGTTTTTGGATCCCAAATCATATATCATACTGAATCGCTTGATAAACGTGGCTAGCGAGTGCGGGGTAGATGGAGGTCTATTTAAGATAGCGGCCACGAGGGGGACGGAGCGGACAAATCACGTGAGAGGCAGCTTACCGTTGGGTCTAGTTGGGCCGTTCGCACTTCATAGCTTGGCTTTCAGCCCTTTGAGCCTCTCCCGTGTGCACGGCTCACACACTATTTATAAGAGTGTTCGCTTGTGGGGGGGCATGTTCAAGAGAGAGAGCAATGATAGATGATGAAACCAGCAACCCCTTTGACCAAATTTCATCGTATATATCGGCCCCCGTTTCCCGATTCGAGTTAACCGAGCTGGTTCGTAGCTGAATATACAGCAAAGTTCATCGGGTTTAGAAGAGACGGGTTTTGGGCGCTTTCGAAGCAAGTCAATGATTCGAATTTACGCTAATGCTTCGAATTCTGCTTACCTTGAAGATGATGAGGGGGTGTGCAGCGACGGCTGGAAGAGTGAGCTGTGTTTACCGTTCCCAGAAGGGTAACTGTCGTAAAGGTGAAAAATCCTTCGACGCTTACACATCGCTTACTGCCTTTGATTGAGACTGTATTGCCAATTTGTATGCAAAGATCTCATGAGCCATGCATTTTATATAAATAAAAGTATCAATACAGTGAGCATTACGTCGTATTGCAGCATAAGGCCAATTTTTTTGATGGCTCTAAGCACCATGGTAGGTCCTTGTACGCCTTGCCGAGGCCGTCGACTGGGAGAGCCATGACCCAGTTCCAAACTGGTCGCGAAATGACTGGCCGTCATAAAAGAAAATGCGCAAATCTCGCCGATCATGCATGGGCGGTAAATACCTAGAGCTGAGACTGAGTGCACAGTGATAAGATAAAATCTAAAAAATGTATAATAGGTGGGCGGGGCACTTACTGATTTCTTCCCAGTCCTCATCATCCCATCCTCTCTTGTCATTTCAAGATAGTCCCCTCGTTTGGTTGCAGTATCTGGTCGCCCAACATGATGAATTCACTCGCAAAAGCATTCCTCGTGCTCGTATTCTTGAGTTTAGCGTTCGCACAACAACCATCTCCAGAGGCCCAATTAGAAGATGGGGTCGTCGAGGGTAGGTTTCGGGAGCTCAACAGATCGCAATAGAAGTTCTAACCCCAAAGTAGGCATTCTAGTCGATATTCCTGTGTCCGAAAATGTAGCACCTGGAGGGGTTGCACAAGTACACAAATATCTCGGTATTCCTTTTGCAGCTCCTGCCCAGAGATTCATGCCCCCCACCAAAGCAAAGGCTTGGAAGGGGAAACTGAAAGCAGACAAACTCAAGCCAGCATGTATCCAGCAATTCAATTGTGAGTAGAGACAGCTTTAGAGTGTCTCGAGAAAAATGCTGAGTGAATTAGATCCAAAAGCCACCAGAGACTTTGTCACAACGCTGTTCAACAACCCACCCCCAGAAGAAAGTGAGGACTGCCTTTATCTGAATGTCTGGGCTCCAGCGAAAAAACCACCACCAGGTGGATTTGCAGTCATTTTCTGGATTTATGGAGGGTCGTTAAATTTTGGCCATGCTGGTCATCCTATGTATGATGGTACAGGGTTCGCAGGAGGCGAGAATGTGATCTTGGTGGCTGCCAATTACAGAACTAATGTATTTGGCTTCCCTGCCTCGACTGAATTGGATTTGGACAAAAGAAACCTAGGATTTCTTGATCAGAGAATGGCCCTAGAGTGGACGGCTACACACATCAAAAAGTTTGGCGGTGATCCATCGAAAATTACCATCGCTGGCGAGTCTGCAGGGTCGTTGAGTGTGGACGCTCTTGTCACAACCTACGCCGAAAACCCACCTTTCCGAGCTGCTATTATGCAGTCCGGACAGATATCGGTATTGCCCAATGAACCGGGAAATCCACAACCCAGCTGGGCCACTCTCGCCGCGGAGTTGAATTGTTCTACCACAGCAAGCAACCTCACGTGTATTCGAGATGCTCCCGTAACTGCTATTAAGGATATTGCCGAGAGGAAGAACCTTACATGGGTTCCAGTCTATGATAATAAGACAGTTGTACGAGACCCGGTAGCTCGACGTGCTGCTCGCAAATTCGCCCAAGTTCCGCTACTCGTGGGCACGAATCGCAACGAGGGTTCCATCTATGTTCGTAACCAAACGGATCTCCACAAGTACGTAAATGCCAGCTTCGGATTTAGTCAACCCCTAGTGGCTGCAATAGAGGGGTTGTTTAATGGCTCCTACGTGACTGAGCCGAACGCCATTGACGGTGTCTTTACCCACTATATCTTCCAATGTGTAAGTTTCTATGAACCAGTGTGATCAGGAGAGAGAGGGACTAACTAAAGCTCCATAGCCGGCCTCTTTACAAGCACAACAAACTATTGATGCGGGGCAATCGGTTTACCGATATTTCTTCGAGGCGACATTCCCAAATAGTTCAGCTAACAAAGCTGGTTTTGAGGGTCTTGGAGCCTATCATTCTTCGGAAATTCCCTTGGTCTTCGGAACTTATGACCGGACAAACGCGACACAATTCCAGATCGCTCTCAGTAGTTTTATGAAAAGATCGTGGGCGGACTTTGCAAAAGACCCTGAACGCGGCCCTGGATGGCCAAAGCTGGGTACCACTGGAATTGATCTGGCAGTACTAGGCGAGCAAACGTGGGGCAGTGGAGCGACATTGAGCAATCAAACATTGATAGATTTCAGGTGTGGGGTTTTTAGACCGCTTTACGATGCCATCAGTAAGTAGTTCATCGAGATGGGAGGAGCATACATCACACCAGACTTTGGTGGGAGAGGCATCAAGGTCCATTGTCGATCTCAGGATACTTGGAGAAAAGTATACTTGGAGGCCGAACAGATTCTTGGAAGAAGTAATCATAATGATGGATGAGTTGAAGGGGATAACTTTATAAACGATACCCAAATTGTCCTTGGTACATAATAACCACAGACATTGCGAAAAATGAAAAAGAGCTCATATAATCACATTGACATTTGGTGCTTTGCAATTTGGTATTTATTGTTCAAGGTCTAAAGAAACTTCAAATTCGATGGATGAAATGCCATTGATTTCTGTGAAAGAATATATTTGATATAGAGATGTCGTTCGGACATTGTTGTGGTCAGTGGATCCGATTAGCTGTGGTTCCTGCAGCTCTCCATCCCATTGGGTCTTTTTTCTCAGGGGTCGACGCCAGGCTCGGCTACGTACCACCAAATGAAGCGATCGGGGTCTACTTGTGGTGCTTGTAGACCCCTGATGGAAGCCCTGAAGAACCGAGAACCATAATAGCCATCTATTATCATTTTACCCCTCAACCCTTCCTATCATACTCGTATACTCTACCTATACCCATCGATCACGATCACCTCCTTTTACCATATACCCGTACCGTACTTCGACATACTCAGCATAATTGATCCAGCCAAGAAATTATATTATTCTTGCGAAGGTCAATATCCAATCGCAAGAGACAACAGCCTGAAACCATGTCGGTGCCGAACTCTACTCAGAATGTCACCGCAAACTCCCGTGTCAACCGTCGCAGCGTAGGAGTTACCAATGACGGTTAGGTGCATGTCCGTGTCGATATTACGCCTATTCATCCTCGCATTTCATCCATCGGTCTTTCCTTCCTTGATAAGCTTTGCCTTATTACTGGTACTGGTACTGGTACTGTCACTGCCACAGCCGCCTACCGCCGCTATGTTCTGTCTCATCCAAACTTTGTGCTCCATCCGAACATTTCCACCTTGCCCAGGTACATTCCTCGTCCGACGCTCGTCCACCAACACTAATATGACGACGCAGGTACGAGGGTTACGATAAAGTCACAATAGTAAACATAAACGATAAGGAGGACAGACCTGGACACGGACATCAGGATGGAACATTCGATTGAGGAAGGGAAGGAATTATTACGAAGTAAGAATGGACATTGACCCCGATCCATCGTCAATAAAATTGAAAATGCTAATTAAAATGTTAAGATGTTGCCACAGAAGACACCCAAGACACTCCAATGTCCTTGAAGCAAGCACCAATTCGATTATTAGACCTTCCCAATAAGTCCCAGCTCTTCATTCTGGCCTTATGTCGTCTCTCGGAACCCCTCTCGAATACCTGTCTTCTTCCGTATATCTACTACCTCATAAAGTCTATTATTATATCCGACAATGAACACGCGACCCAGCAAATATCCAAGTTATCTGGCCTGCTAGTAGCAGCTTTCCCCCTGGCGCAATTCTTTACAAGCATGCTATGGGGTCGCATATCAGATTTCTATGGCCGAAAGCCAACCATCGTGATCGGGTTGCTGCTCAGCGTCATCGCCAACATGGCCTTTGGTTTCTCTCGAAGTATCGGAGCGTTGATGTTCTGGCGCGTTCTGGCTGGTATTGGGAATGGAAATGTAGGCGTTATGCGAACAATGACTGCGGAGATTGTCAAGGAGAGGAAATACCAGACGAGAGCTTTCTTGGTTCTGCCGTTGGTCTTCAATTCTGGAATGGTTGTAGGATTAGCATTGGGCGGGTGTCTGGCAGATCCAGTATTGAATCTGCCTTGGTTATTTGGGCCTAATGGATGGTTCAATATCTACCAGGACCCTGAAGGTGTTGCGTGGGCATTGAATTATCCATATGCCCTGCCAGCCATGACCAATGCCTCTGTACTTGGTGTAAGTCTTTTCCTGGCTGTATTTGGAATGCGTGAAACTCTTCCAGGCAAAGAAGATGACACCGATTTTGGAGTCATGATCGGGAGCTCTGTAAGGCGATTCATCAGCTGGTCCATTTTGCGACGCGATTCAACTCTATACTCAGCTATCAATATGGAAGAGATCTCTACCCAAGAAGAAAACGAAGTTAAAGCCCCTGCGCCATCCAATTCTGGTCCTCCACCACCACGTCCAGCATTCAAAAAGATTTGGACCAGAGATGTCATCGTAACCCTGATTTCCTTCGGTCTTCTCCCCCTCCACAACGCAGCATTCATGCACATCTTCCCCATCTTCCTCAGCGCCCCCTCATCCGCAAACGTAGACTGGACCCTCCTCTCCTTCACCGGAGGCCTAGGTCTTCAAACCCCCTCAATAGGCATCTGGCTCTCCTGTTTCGGCCTCTGCGGCATCCTCCTCCAACTCTTCATCTACCCACGTCTCCAATCCCACCTCGGAACCCTAGGCTGCTTGCGCATCGCTCTCTTCCTCTTTCCCCTCGCCTACCTCCTCGCTCCGTACCTTTCTCTCCTCCCCGAAGCGGGAATCACTCGTTGGCTGGGCATCGCATTTATCCTCTGTGTCCAAGTCATGGCTCGTACCATTGCCATTCCTAGCACGGTTATCCTGCTTACTGAGGCGGCGCCTGCGAAGACTGTGTTAGGGACGGTGCATGGGGCGGGGAATATGCTGAGTAGTCTTGCGAGGGCGACGGGGAGTGCGGTTGCGGGGTGGGCGTTTGCTTGGGGGGTTGATAGGGGGTGTGTTGGGGCGGTTTGGTGGGGGTATTTGTTTTTTGTTGCGGGGTTGGCGTTGGTATGGAGTTTTACGATGAGGAGGGAGGTAAGGGGGGCGTTTTTTGAGAAGGGATGATGAGTAGGTGGAGGCTTTTGGATCTTGTTTTGGTGGAAAGGGGTCTTTGGTTGATTGGGTATGGGGTTGGAATTCTACTTCTTTTCCTGTTCTAGGGTGCTAGGTAGGTAGAAGTTATTCATCTTATTTTGAAATGAATATCTTGTTCTGTGATATTTCCCGTCTTCTTCTCGTCTCTTACGTATTGGTAATCCTTTCTTCCAATAAACTGACGAGACGCGTCTCGTGACCATACAATCAAACTTGTAACAGGAAGTTGCACTACCCTCTATCTACTCCCAAAAAAACCCCAACAAGGCTTTCAAGTTCCGCAAAAACACATTCACTCTCTTCTCCGCCAAGCCTCCCAAAAAAAACCACAAAAAAAAGTGATTGACTGCCTAGATCGCACACTTTGTAATAAACTTACTAGTAGTGGATATATTTTTTGGCAGGTTTTTTTCCTAGGTAGAGGGAGGTTAGCATAAGCTAGTATGGGGTTAAATTGCATAGGGCAGCCTTCATACTACACGGTAGGCGTAGTTATCATGAGGGGGGCTTCGTCATTCAGGCAACCTACCGAAGTTTTTTTATTCCAAGTCCTCCGTTATACCGCTGGGCCATGTCGCATGCTTTTGTTTTTGATGGGAGGAAAATGGTTATTTGGGCCTTTGTGGTGTGCCGAGGGGTTTGGGGGGTTTTGATTGGTTGGTGGGAGGAAGTGAGGTTGTGGTGAGTGAGTGAATGGTGAGGGGGAAAGGGTTTTTGGGTGGTGGGACATTGGTGGTGGTGGTCTCACCTTTTGCATGGAGCAGTACTGTTACTTATTATAGTAGCGGTCTCAACGCAACACCTTTAATGCGCTACCTTCAAGACCTTGGTAGTCGTCTAGCTGTCTGCCAGAAAATGTCTACTCAAGAGACGCTCTCTCTCCAAGCTTCGAATTCGCAGCCTGTTAGGACATAGAAGGATTCTCTATCAACGGTATAAGCTCTCAAGTCTTCCACTGATATTCTGATTTTCCAATATATCTCTTGGCATTTTCTCAAAGTCCTCGACGTGCCAGTTGAACTTGCGACATATCGTCTTAGCCGTGAGATATATGTCATGCCCAGTTACTTTCTCCCCTTGTAACTTCTCGTAGGTATAAAATGACAACCTCAGCTTTAACACATTTGATCAAGTGCCTTCAATTGCTTTCCGTGACTTCTCGGTATATAGCTGGTGTTGATCTGGTCCGATGGCGCATTATAGCCAGAATGTATGCTCTTGGTGGGCCGTTTAAAAGCTGCGATGCGTAAGGCACGTTGGGTTGCATTGAGATTTTCAATGGTAATATTTGAGTAAGCACTCTAAGTTATTTCGCAACACCACAACACAACACTTGTCTCTATATTCCGCAGTAGCAAAGTAGGTTGCATCAAGAATAAGCATCTGATGTGACAGAGAAGGGTCTCTCATGGTTTCGAGTCGTTTATCAATCTAAGATGAGAATGTCACTCGTAACCTGGGCGCACTCTCTGGAAAACGAGACCGCATTCTAACCATAAAGTCTGGATAAGCACTCTTGTATGCTACTCTTGAGCTTCTCTGATTATTGAACTTGCCTGTTGCTTCCCTATAGCCCTGCTTGAGGTTGTTCTCAGCTATCAAAAGAAATGTCGATCGACAATAAGACCTGAATAAACTTGACTAAAAGAAGACCTGCCACGGCCCCTATGATTTTCACCATGCTAGTCTAATCTCAAATCAATTTACTCACATAATTTCACAACCTGAATGCCTATATCGAGAGCCAAGTGGTACTATATCATGAAATCCATTCAGAAAACACGACGTACATTTGCCGTCAGTTGAAACCCTTAGATGTCATGTTGACACCTCCCTCACATTGAAGACTTTATCTTAATATCTCGATACTCAACGACGCCCCTCCTCGTAAAACTCCAACATCTTATCAAGATAGCACCAAATTATTGTCAGTTCTGAAGTTCGCAACAACCTAATATATACTCTCCGAAAGCTACAAACAATTCCGAACTCCACAAACTTTCCAAAAACAAACAAACACCATCACCTCCACACAATCCAACCTCTTTCCCCACCCAGACACTCCATCAGTCTCTCTCCATTCCAATAATCGGTATCTCTTCATACCCCTCCGTTTCACCTGCAGATGACCGAATCCATCAGCTACCAACAGGTACCCACATACCGTCAACAACGGCCCGAAATAAAGAAGTAACGGAGCCGAACAATTGCGACGTGCAACAAAGGACCGCGTTAATATACTGTACTGTATATAAGTTCGAGATTCGATATACTAAGGTATTCAAATATGGTGTTTGGGATTGGGATATATGATGTTCGAGAATAATTTGATTCTGGATTCCATTTCCCCACATGCAGTTTCTCCAGCTAGGTTGATATCGAAGGGTCGCGTGATCACGATATGATCTCCAAGATGGGTCCCAAGCCAGTGAAGGGGCACGGGTTTCTGAAGACCACAAAATGCTGGGCGATTACTGAGGCAATAGCTGATATTTAGGCTACTAGCAAACCTTTTTTATCTCGGTACCTCAGCCGCTAGGTCTTCCTCCGTTTTTGGTTCCGAGCCCCCGCCCCGAGATATCCTTAACTATAGAATTCAACTTAAGAGTACCGCTATCAATATTCCAAATATCCTCCCATAATTTCCTGCAAGAGTACGTACAGTGAGTGGCTTCTGACTAATCTCATCAGCCCCTTTTTTTTCGCCACCTCGGGGAACCTGTGTATACTGGGTAACTAAGAGAAGGCTTTTCAAGACTATGCAATCTCCTAAATTCATAATATACTACTAGCTAGTTCTGTAGTATTTCGACCATCGTCCGCAATATCCATTCGCAAGAAAGGGGTCATGATCTGTATCCTCGCGGTTACCAATACCAGCGAAATATCCGGTTCTGTCTTCCGTTGCACAAGTACTGCCATTGAACTACTTTGCTTATCTATAACAGTACGGTGTTGACAGACATCCTTTGTATATCGACAGACAGATAACTCTATACCAATACAGAGCAACCCCAACATCATAAGAATCGCAGACTGCTTCTGAGGGCACCTAGGTACTTACTTGTTCAACCATACATAACCATTTGTTCTGCGAAAATCCCAAGCCGTAACAGCAATCCACAAATACAGGTCGATAAGTTCCCAATATAATTTTCATGTGGTAAATTCGATCAAGTTTAGTGGATTCTTGCCGCGATTTAGTCAGGTAGACTAGATTATGTCAATGCGGCGTTGCCCATCCTCCGGCTAGATCAGAATACTAATCGAATGGCTGAAAGTATGCTTTACCATACGGTAAACATAGAACTTTGAGAATCTAGACAGAGATTTTACGGAATCGAAACTTAGATCATTCAGAGGCATGCAACACCGCAGGCGAGTTTTCGCGTAGGCGTGTAGATCATCTCGACTAGTTTTTGAACCGTAAAGTCAAATTGATCTTTTCCAGGGAATCCAGACCCCCCTCCGGCCCCTCCGAGAATATTCCACTTGTTGCGATATTGCCACATTCACTTGTCTTTGTAGTAGCAGTTTCAGCTACTGTTCCGGTAGGGGGGAAAACAAGGAGGCCTGGCACGTGACCTGCGGGTATATGTAGAACCTGTACTCGAGTAGCCAGAACCTACATAGAACTTCATACGAATGCAATACCAGATTATTGTACCTTGTATCTTGACTACAGAGTCAACCAACACCACTTCTTTTATAAAAAGGTCTGGAATGATTCCATTCCAGACCTCCGTTTCCATGGAAAAGGTCACGTGACATAGAAAAAGTCCCTCTGACCGATTAACCAATTGGAAGCCTATATTCTCTCGTGTTCCGCTTGAGTATCAGGAACATCTGTACCACGAACCTCAATACACGATTATTCTATCCTCTCGATAGGGCCGTAAAAACGTCGGATTTTATTCTGTGCCCCACCCCACCTAAAATTAGTAATACTATCACTCTTACTTACATATATTAATCAATAAGATTTGCCTATTTACCATCATATACTCGTGTAACCTTCTAATATACTTTCAATATACATGTTTAACTGTTTCCTGGCTTATATCGTCAAATACCCTATAAAATCGGTTAAAATGTTTCTTAAAAAACTAATATAAAGCACCGACACACAACAAAACACAATCTTCCCAAAGACCCTTCTCAAAGTTTTCTCATAACACCAAACTCATAACTTCCACTTCAACTCCTTACGCACAAGTACCAGTCCCCCGCGGGCCTCAAAAAAAAGCCACCATCAATTCTCAAGAGCAAAAAGTCTCGGCTTAACTAAGGTCCAGGACAAAAAAAGAAATCCACCTAAGTGGCTTCTATCATCCATCAGAACAAAAAACAAAGGTTAAATCTACGATGTGCAACAAACATCAACACCTGTCTCTCTCCCTCCCCTTTCCCGCGGTCCCCCCCGCGGGCCTCAGGAAAAGAAGTACCAAAAAGAGCAACCCCTCGGCTCAACTAAGGTCCAGGATAAGAAAAACA
The DNA here is from genome assembly GCA_900536425.1 of Hymenoscyphus linearis. Taxonomy (NCBI): domain Eukaryota; kingdom Fungi; phylum Ascomycota; class Leotiomycetes; order Helotiales; family Helotiaceae; genus Hymenoscyphus; species Hymenoscyphus linearis. Next base: position 51,575 of record UNPR01000236.1, on the reverse strand, counting down.
AATACAACCCGGATTCCGCCCTACATAACCCACCAGAAGAACCACATCGGAACGAAAAACGAACGAAGGTTAAATCTGCGATTTGCAACAAGCCCACAGAAAGCTCTTTCAACCCAGTTCTGCTTTGCTTAAATTATTGGGGATTGTAAGGACATGGAGTGTAAAGAAGATGAGCCAGCTGCCGGGTAAGTGGATTCTTCAGTGTCCGACGATAATGTTTTTCCACGGGGTCTCCTAAGACGTCCCGAGGGGAATAGGGGCGTGCTAAGTTACGGCAACGAAATATTCTTCAGCCTCTTGTTCCTTGGTCCTTGGAAGGGAAAATAAGGTTAAAAACGCGATGTGCAACAAACACTCACAAAGCTCACAAAGCTCGGAAAGCTCAAGCTCACCTTGTTAAGATTAGCTTGACTCTGGTGAAAATATTGAAGAGTACAAGGGAGTTGTGTGCAGCTTGTAGTAAAACCATCCCGCGGCTAAGCGGCGTCTATAACCCGGCTCTCTATAACCCACCAGAACCACCTCACCGGAACGAAAGCAAAGGTTAAATCTACGAAAGCCGGGTCTTCTAAGACCTCCTGAGGGACATAGGGGCGTGCTAAGGTACGGTAATGGAATATTCGTCAGCCTCTTGGTCCTTAGTCCTTGGAAGGATTAATAAGGTTAAGAATGCGACGTGCAACAAATACAGACAAACCCATAAGTCATTTAGCTTAGCTTTGATTGCTTAGCTCGAATTGTTGAGGAATGCAAGGAAGTAGAGTGTAACTCGTAAGAAATGCACTCCAATCCGGCTAAGCGCGTCTTATAACCCACCTCATCGGAACGAGAACGAAGGTTAAATATGCGACGTGCAACACAACAAACCCATAGATTATTTAGCTTAGTTTGCTTGCTTACTTTAGTTCTGCTGAAAATATTATGGAGTACTGTACAAGGAAGTGGTGAGCACTCTAATCCGGCTAAGCGCCTCTTATAACCCACCTCATCGGAACGAGAACGAAGGTTTAAAAATGCGATGTGCAACACACACAAATCCAGATCTCAAGCTCACTTAGGTTGCTTACTTTAGTTCTGCTGAAAATATTATGGAGTATTGTACAAGGAAGTGGTGTGTAACTCGTGAGAAAGGCACTCCAATCCGGCTAAGCGCCTCTTATAACCCACCTCATCGGAACGAGAACGAAGGTCTAAAAATGCGATTTGCAACACACACAAATCCAAAGCTCTCTTAACCCAGTTCTGCTCTGCTTAAAATTACTGAAGAGTGTAAAAAATACCTCATAACTCGATAGAGAGGTCCACAACAGCTCACCCAAGACTTTTAGCCTTGGCCACACTAAACCCTCCCTAGAGCTGCTATTGCTGTAGTCATCCTTTTAGATCTCGAAGTACATTCAAAAAAGAAGTACCAGAAGATTTTAAAGAGGTTAAGTATAGAATCAGGGCCTTTCTATAGTACTTGCAGCGTAGATACCTCCAGATATCACGCCCTACGATATCCTGTTTTCGACCACTCTACAATATCAACTTTCAACGGTAAGCAGGTCAACTAATCAAGCAAATTCTACAACCCACCCACCCCCCAAAACCACCCCATCGGAACGAAAAAAACGAACAAAGGTTAAATCTACGATATGCAACAAACATACAACAGTCTCAAACTAGATTTGTGAAAATTATTGGGGAGTGTAACGACATGAAGTGTAAGGAAATGAAATGAGTCAAAGTCAATACCCCATAGGTCTTGGAAGCGAAGCTTAAATCTACGATGTGCAACAAACACAACACAGACTCACAAAGCTCAAGCAGACAAGCTGACTTAACCCAGCTAGCTCTGCCCTGCTAGAATTTCAATTATTGAGACAAAATGTAAAGAAGGAAAGTGTAAGGAAATGAGCAAGCTCAGGCTAGAAGGTTAAAATGCGACGTGCAATGAAACCTGAAATACGGATCCAGAGACAATCCCAGGCGACCCCGAAAAGAGAAAAGAAATGGGGGTCTATATCCAAAGACAACAAGTAAAGTAAGAATCTTCAAAACACGTGTTTCTCAACACCCAATAACATCCTCCATACACAACCTCCTCGTGTACGAAAACATCCGCCGATTTTAGTACAAGACACCTCCTACTATATTAGGTGTAACAATAGTAAAGAAAAATTGCAAAAAAATACGAAATAAACTTTAGCTAACTCTTTTAAAGCTAAGAAACCTTGATGTTGATGCTGAGAATATTTAGATGCGTTGGTTGTGGTTTTATTCGCGTGTAGCTATAATGGTTTACAATAGACTAAAATCGGCGCATGTTTTCGTACACGAGGAGACAACGTCTCAAGGTGAAAAGAAATCCGAAATTCCCAGATTTAATTGGACAATCCCAGACGCCCCACAAAAAGGGGGGTCTCCATTCAAAGGACTTATTATGATTATGATTCAAAGACAAGAAGTGAAGGAAAAATCTTCATTACACAAACACGTGTTTCTCAACATCCAATAATATCCTTCCTTCCATCCTTCCATCCATCCTTCCATCCTTCCATCCTTCTTTCCTTCCTTGCTTCCTTGCTTCCACAAGAAAAAAACAGGATTTGATTTGAAATTTCCAAGATTTAGTTGGTTGGATAATCCCATCACTCACTACCCTCAATCACAATCACAATCACAAATTCCCACCCAGAAAAGAGAAGAGTGAATTGATAAGTATCTACAGTACCAATCTCAACAACTTGTAAATCAAAGTCAGACAGACTCTAGAGGTAGATACAGTACATTGAAACCCCCCTCCGCCCCCGCACGCCGGCCGAATACCCGGTTAACCACTTAAGATCACAAAACAGAGAAATCTGGAAAATATCAAAGTGCGGATGAATGGTGTAACAATTTATTCACACCCTCACACCCTCACACCCTGACTCCCTCTAAGAAGCCATGACCCATCTAGGGCTGGCCTCCAGTAAACCCCACAAAATTCCCCTCACCTTGCTGAAAAACATATAAGCTGCTTGTTATCCTGACGATCCCATACTGTACTGTACTGTTCTCCTAATCCCCTCCATTCAAAAAACCCAAACTCCAATTCCCAAAAAACTCCAAAAAAAGCCCAAAAGACTTCCAAAAAAGCCCAAACTCAGAAGAAATCCATAAATTCGTCATATCCAACCATCAAGTGGTAGCAAGGGATATCAAGGGGGGTATCAAACTCCAATTCACTTCCCAGCAGTAACACCAAACTCGGAATCATAAGCACCCTGCATGACATGTGTCACCTCGCCATGAGCTTTATCATAGATATTGCAACCGCGGAGAGCGGCGTTGGGTGGTGTGTATACTATATCAGATCAGATCATATTAGCTATCTTTCTCATGACATAAATTTACGAGTAGTTGCTTAGATGGGGGAAATAGACTTACGATGTAAGCTCACTGCGTATTCCGTTGGACTTGGGTTTAAGATTTCGTGGAGGCCGAGCTGGGGCGTGTTAGTTCCACATTATAATTTCAATAAGAGAGAAAAGTAGTTCAAGTGCACGTAGAAGAAAAGTGGGAGAAGGCGAAACATACAGAATCCGACATATAAGTAACCTGATCTCTCCCAAACTGCTTACAAGAAGTCTCTTGAAGCGGTCCCTCAAGCCCAGGGTTGGTGGGAATAGCATATCTCGTCTCAACAATATTCCCCTTCAAAATCTAATACAAACAGCTCAGTCAGTACACCATACAAAACTCCTCTCACCAAATCAACAACCCATTAAATCACAACATGCAAAGAGAAAAAACAAACCTTCATCAAACAATGACTATCAGCATGATCATGCACCGGACTTCTCTTCCCCGGCGTCCAAACCAACAACAAAAGATTAAACAACCCCGGAACCTCGCAGACTAAATTTCTCGTGTATTGTTTCTCCGCATTGGCATGGGCGAATTTCGACCAGTGTGTCGAGTCAGAGGTGTAGTTGCGAAGGAAATCGAAGAGTTTAGGGAGGGTGGGGGAGAGGGCTGATGCGGGGTGAGATGCAAGGTGGGAGGAGAGGGAGTTTTGGAGCTCCTCGAAGGGATTTTGATGGGTTGGTGGGTTAGGGGTCATGTTTGGCTTTGCGATGGGTTGATGAGCGTAGTGCACTGGCGGTGGGAAGGTGAGCTTCGTGGAGGGATGGACTGGGGATGTCCTGGTTGTGGAAGTCATTCCGACACTTCGTTCCGCCGTATTGAAGACTCGAACATTGTTCTGTCTGAAAGGCTTGGAGCGGAGGACGCGGAGACTCGCTGATTTGATAGGAGACATGATGTTGGTGATTGTTAGGGGTCTTGGGGTGATTGTTTGGTGAAAGGGGTGCCAAATTGCAGAGTTCAAATGGGTTATTCACGAGGAGAAATCCGAGTGAAGAATAGGAAGAGTGAAGATGAAGGGGAACAGTCAGTGATATATTTTAGTAGAGAGACAGAACGTTCGCTCAAATAGAACATTTAAAAATCTGGGCGTCCAACTTCTGGTGAACCCTGAACCGTACATAGTGGATCATCCTTGGCAAGAACCTCGTAACTCAATTGGTCGAAGAGTCAAGCAACTCTCCCTATCTGGTATCTGAGTACCACCTGAGTACCACCGCCTAATCAAGCCCACCAAGATCGCCCTCGCACAGCAAACCCCTTCCCAACTGATTCGACCTGAGACTTTGAAAATTTCGTAATAATGGTGCAAACCGTGATCGTACGGCCTCGTTCGGGTTCGAAGCATGGTCCCCACAATAGTCCTCAACTTGCTCACCAGGAGTCGGACGATAGTCCATGGCATTTGCCGTTTCCTGCCATCATAATTCGACCGTTTGGAAAGTTTCCTATTCGGTCAATCTTTCCCTCAAATTCCTTGTTTCCATAAACAAATAAATTGACCCTTTACCAAAAGTTGTGCACCACCAAACCCTCGATTGACCGCCATTCACAACGGTTTCGTGGTTCGAGTGCATTGCCCTGCGTTACGGCGCGGGTCATCGGATAGAGCGATAAGCCGCCTTATCTGTTGGTCAGATGCGCAGACTTCAACCGCCCAAAGCCGTGACACAACTTGGCAAAGTCAGAACAGAAAATAGCAACACGACGACGACGACGATGAAGAAGAATAGAAGTGAAATAGAAAAAGGAAGAAGAGAAGGTGAATTGATGTAAACAAACAAATAAACGAAAAAAACTCGCGAAAAAAAGGGGCGAAAAAGGGGTAGAAAAGACAGCAGCAAAAGAGCATTCAAAATCATAGAAAAAACTCCCAAATCCGGCCACCATAATGCAGCATGGATTCGTTGAACTCAGCTCCGTGTTCGGAGTGCAGAGAGAAGATAACAGATTTCCGCTCATTCTTGCCAAAGCAGTCTCTCCCACCTTCCGTACTGGAAAATTTGAACCGTTTCCCACTTGGGGACCTCTCATTGGTCACTGGACCATTGGCTGCCTCAGTGCTTGACACAGTAGAGGATTTCCTCGACTTTGCGAACGGAAAACACGACGAAAAGACGTAGAAAAAACCAGGAACTTCGAGGGCAACGATGAGGTTGTAAGATGGTAAGTTTGAAAGGAAAGATGGAGGTCTGGGACGAGAAGAAAAGAGTAGAGTAGATGGCTCCTCACAAGCTTGGGTTTCATTGGTTGGAGCCCCACTGTTTTCTTTCCAGGGCGATGGTGTGCTCAATCGTGACCTGCCAAGCGCTTGTGGCACGTGACTTGACTGGAGCCGCTGTCAGTTTAGCGAGCAACGACGCTCTCGCTTGTAGTCAATCTCGAGTCAGTTCATATCCGCCTCAATATTGGTATCGACGTCTATGTCCTCTGGTTCTAGGTGCGCTAAGTACTCTCGAACGTTTTAGAATAGACCCTCGTGATATTGTCTGTCTGACACTTATGGTTGGTACCTTTGAGGAAGGTTAGAGTCAACCATCAGATTGGTAATTACAATTTACGGCGAGGGCATTTTGGAATCATGAATTTGGACAAAACTCCATCCAATCCCAGCAGACTATCCATGTCATAGCCCTCGATTTTCTTTGGTCCTGAATCCTTGAGCAGTGCACAGGTGAGACGAGGGAGGGCGCAGTTCTAAATCGGGTAGTAGGCGGCGGGTAACAAATTTGATGGTTGGTTGTGTGTGATCAGAAGTTGATGAGTGTGAGATACAGTTGTTCTAATTAATTGGTCAGTCTGGGTTGGTTTCTTGAATAATTCCCACCTACTGTCCATTATGAGCGCCAAAGTTAATCACCAACCTATTAATCATAGTAATTTGGTCTGTGGTGGCCGATAGATCTCATCACAAGTCCTGTGCTATTTGTCTGAGTGACTGTTGGATGCCCTCTCTATACTCATGGGTGTTGGATCCGCAAATGGCCTTTCTATGACTGAAAGTGTTTATATTCTCTATATATCTCCTCTCTCGATCTACAAACCCCCCATCAAAACTAATCCTTCCTCACCCAGCTTCACAGAAGAATCCTTTCAACCTTAAAGATGCCCATCCAATACTTCCACAACATCTACATCCCTTCCCCATCATTATCATCATCCTCCTCCAACACCAACCTTCTCCTCCGCAGTCCCAAAACCAGTCCCTCAAACGACGAGGAAAAAGACCGCAAATTCCTCACCAAATTCTGGCGGGATCCCGAAAATACAAGATACAACGGCCCCACAAGCAAAAAAGGTAGCTCAACCCCCGGATACATCCTAAATCGCGCAAGTTTCGGAGGTTATACCTGGGAACCAGGCAAAGAGAATCAAGGTATAGATCTCATTATTGTGCGAACAAATGGACAGACGGGAGAGCAACTTAAGGAAGAAGAACAGATTGGTGTAGCGGGAGTTTGGATCGTGATGGAAGAGGAATCTACATCTTCATCACCAGCCGAAGATGGAGATGGAAATGAAAACGCGATAAACGACGTCAAACATGAACATATGACAGTACATCTCGTCATCCACTTGGCCCCCAAATCCCGAAACAAAGGTTTAGGTGGAATGATACTAGATCTCCTACTAGATTTCACATTTACCTCCTTCATCATCCAAGGATCCGAGACTGAAGACGGAACCCAAATGTATCTTTTCGATGTTGATAACATCCATATGGTCACAAGTGATGACAACGAACCCATGGTTAGGATGATGAATAAATGGTGTATGAAATGGTATGAAATGGGATTGAATGTAAAGGCGGCAGAGGGGCGGGCGTATACACCTGACGGGGTTAAAAGGGTTCTGGCTATCAGATGGAGTGTTTCTAGGGAGGAATATTTTAAGGTTGTTGCTGGGGTTGGGATGCGGGAGAGGAGGTATTTTAGGTCTGCGGATGGGGGGTTGGGGACGTCTCCCTTGCGACTTTATGATAAGGAGAGGGAGGAGAGGGAGGAAGAGGAGGCTGGGTATGGGGGTTATTCGACATATTTGATTATTGGATCGTTGTACTAGTTACGCTTTTTGCTTTGGAGGATTGTTTGATCGGTATATTAACACTCGTTGCTAACTTTCATATTAACACTTATATATAACTTCCACAACTTACTTTGCTATCTCAAATCAAACAACACTCACCATACCATCTTCCCCACTCCTCATCCCTTCCTTACGTACATTCATCAACAACTTAAGCTACCCATTACAAATACCTCCAACTAGCCTACATACTTCTCTCGTCTCTCCCAACTTCGTTCCAAATACCAAAATAGCAAGCCATAATTTCAACCCTCTTCGTCGCTTAGAGTAGTCCATCAAATCTAATCTTTTTTTCTTTTTGATAAAAAACTAAGAAAAAAGAAAGATATAGGGGTAAAGCACAACCCATATCGCCATGGCTTCCTGAAAAGTTTTGATCCTGTATGTACATGGCAGTGACAAGCATATATATACCCCACTCATTCCACTTTTCGTCCTTCAAAGCAGACCAACCATTCCCTTAACTCTATCCATCTCGCAAGGGACCCCGATCCAACAAAATCACACATATGCCTTGGCTTACAGTATCAACCCTAACATCAAAACACCAATTCTATTCCATCGCAAGTGTTATAATGCTTACCGCGTCATCTTCCGCTCTATTACTATTTCTAATTTCCCCTTCCCTTACGAAATCAGCGTAACAAGGTTTTCTGGCAAGTCTGCACAGTCTTTTTAAGACCTGGCTGGATTTGCACTAGAGGTGGTGGATGAAGTGATTTTATAGTTGCGGTATGATACGCTATTGTTAGATAATAGAATATCTTGATTCTGATTTCCGTAATAGAAAGATTTTAGTATGTGTTGATGTTAGGAGGTGAAGTAATGAAATGCGGATTAGACAGATGATCTTCCAAAGACAGAGGGCTGGCGTATTCATCTAATCATACTCGAGTACACAGCTCGCTTAACCTCCCCCACCTCCTCTTCTCCTATTCACCTGTAACATATATAGCCCCTAGTGAACAAAACTCACGTATTCATTTATTCATTCTCAGCAAACATCAGCTAGAAAGACGAGTACATGGAATTCCAAAATCTATTCCAGAGGTGTTATTTATTTGGGAGTGAATATTCTGGACTGAATGAGAAATCCGAAGAGAAGATGGGATAGAAAGGATTTCTATTCGCTGAATCGCTGATGATTGATCGCTTTTTGTTTTTTTAACAATCGAGGTAAGTGTTGGTGTAAAAGAGGGTGAACCGAATACTCCTATTTGCAGAGTATGATAATCGATCAAAGGGCTAACTAAGGATGAAGCGTTCGAGGACTTAAGTACTCGAACGCTCATGTCATGTGACTATGTAAACAACCATGAAATATATCCCAACAGTAAGACAGTAGAACAAAGATTCTAGGATGCTTACATAAAGTAATAGTCCTCGAGTATTTGAGATATGGAAATATATATATACATCAATAGAGTTATCATCACATCTTAGGGCCAATTATCTTCGTCTTCCAGTTCAATGGTCTCTACCTACAACAATCAGTATCATCTCACAGTCCAGTCCCTCCTCTCTTTTACGGAACTGTGATCTCGGAAAAGTCTTTCTATTACCTTCAACAAGGGGTCATCGTAATAAACAGATATCCTCTGGTCCATTTACACTCGAGCCTTTTGCCTGACTTAGTGCGTGTTTTCAGATCATTCTGTGTCACGCACAACTAGTTTGAATTGTGCGTATTCCTTCTATTACACAGATACTTTACCTACCCTGTTTTGGTGAATTGTTTCGTGGTGAAGTATTTTCCTTCCTAGTCAAACTGTCAGTCTGTCATTTGACTACAAGAGAATAGTTAACTACGGCTTTTTGTATACTACGAGTTTAAGTGACACAAGTCAGTACGAAGATTCAAAGTGCAAGATTTCAAAATGTGTAACCAAATCTGGGGGAATGTTTAGATTTATCTTCAGAGTCAGTTCTGAAGTTATATGCTTTCTCTACCGACTGCTCAAGTGAGATATCTTAATTTCTTCCACAACCATACGCCTCATACGATACATCTACGCACCAGAAAGAGCCATGAACACAAATCAAATTCCCTTCCAATCAACTTTCCAGCCAACGAATGAACCTATAAGCGCCAATGCCATGCCACCCAATCCTTCTATCATGAACACATAATGCATCTATCTATCCATCCCAAGTCCTAATAAAGAACCCGTCTCTAGAACCCACCCACCCACCAACACGCCTATAACCCAACCAGCGGAATCTTCGAATAAAGCACATCATAACTCTTCCCAATCCACCCATCCGCCAGTCCCCCCGTCGCAACAACCCCAAGTCCCCCCGCCATCCAAACCGCCGCTAGCGCTAAACTAGCAAAATGCAAACTCCACCACCTCCTCTTAGCCTTCTTCGTGGTACCGTAAATCAACCATTCATTCCATTTCGCAGCTCCCCAGACGAAATGTCCGGCGGCAACTCCAATCATAGTAGCATACCCCGTCCACGCAACCGCAGGATGTTTCGCAAAACCATGCGCCACGAATCCCAATCCTACACTTGACGAACCACCTTCATACACCCACGGCAGCAATCTATTGATGAACGCATGTCCAATAACGAGTGGTGCGATTATATACCCGGAGAACGAGGTCCAAGACACCTCGGGCCAGACTTTTAATCGGCGTTCTATGCGTTTGTGGATGGGGAGGTGGACTGCGCCGTAGCGGACTAGATTTGCGTTTCGACGGTGGATTCGAAGGGCCAGACCGGAGAGGATGTGTGTTGCAATAGGGAGGGTGATGAGGAGAGGTTCGAAGGGGAAGGATTGGTAGTAGGGTCTTGTGAGGAGGAGGTATTTTTCTGATTCGGGGATTGAGCGGGTGAGGAGGGGTATTAGGGAGGTATTTGTTATGTGAAACGACGTATAGATTGTGAAGACGTAAGAAGAATATTTTTGAAGACGTGTTACTAGTATCTCATTAGTTTTTCGAGCGTAGGGTGAAGTGGGTGAAGTATTGGTGTCTTACGGTAGTATGCAGCGCCATGGGAACTGCCACTTAGTCCCAACGGATTCGAGTTCTGCCGTGGCAGATTTGGGAGTTGCTTATCATATTCTGCATCTGGTGAATCGAAAGGTGAAGGATCCAGTTGTTGCAGAGAGAATATCGACGCCGCCGAGTCTCTGCGCTGCATGGCGAAAGTTTTGGTTGTCGAAAAGTCAACAATACGATGATTGCAAAGAGCTTCTCGATGTTTGGCTGCAGCTGTCGTCAGACGGGGGGTGGTAGATGCCAAGCTTTTGGCCTTGAGTTTTGACCACACCTTATTTTCTGCTGAAATTTGCCCTGCAGAAAACATGACCAACCTCTTCAACAACCTCAACGTCTTCCCACAAAAGACCTCAACATTAACTTCTTCCAGCGAAACAACACAACATCAAGATGCCTCCAGTAAGTCATCCTAACCCTTCCTATCAGACCAATCTAACAGACACATTCAGCGCGGCTTCACCAACCCAGCCCCCAAAACAGAAAGCGCTCGCGAAGCCGTAAAATCCTTCTACTGTGAGCTCTGTTCCAAAGGCTACGCACGAATGAACGAGTACGAAGCCCATCTCTCATCCTACGACCACTCCCACAAACAGCGATTGAAGGACATGCGACAACTAAGTCGTGACCCCCTCGCCTCTTCAAAGGCGCGAAAAGCCGAAGCAAAAGCGAATTCCCAAAGTGGATTAATCTCCATAAAACTCGGTAGTGATGCCACACCCGCGCCCAGCGCTGGTGGCTTCAAAAAGGGCGGATTCAAAAAAGCGGGATTTAAAAGTGCTTTTGCGCCTGCTGATGGAGACGCGAAGGAAGAAGTTAAGAGTCAGGGGGTGAGTAGTGTTAAGGAAAGTGCTTTGAGGATTGTGGATCAGGGTGTTGATGCTGAAAGTGATACTGAAGATGAGGGGTATGAGATGTATGACCCGAGAAATCCGACTGATTGAGGGATTTGGGGGACAACAGAAACAGAAACATGCAAGTCAGGGAGACGCCTAAAAGAAGATGGCTCTTCGCCCGACAACTCAGCCCCGTAAGCCACCTTGAGGCTAGGATAACGGCTACAAAATATCAAGGCTTGGGTACCACAGAACCAGCCGAGAGTACCACAAAAGCACAACACTCATACCAAGTACCACAGCTTAACACGGAGCAAAAGCAAGAGCAAGGGATTCCCTCATCACCCACAGCAAAAGCCCATGATGAATCTGATAGCTACACTAGCCCAACAATACAAAAAGTATTCGTTTGTCCGCTCCAAGCTCCAAGCTTCATAGCATCCACCACGGTGACTACCATCTCATCATTTCATCATCTCACTTCATTTTTCCTTCCAAAAAAAAATCTCTCCCGTCTTATACCTCGCTCGGCCAGCTTCCATCTAAAGCTGGTCTTGAGCTGGATACACCCATAGTGTACTAGACAAGATCAACCCCAACGACCTTTGAGTGCGGAACCCCCTTTTGCCCTGTGGTGGACCTTCGCAATTTGTCTGTTGATACATACGTACATATCAAATCCAAGAATGATCTTATCGTCATTGTGAAATCCTTTTTTGCAGTAATGGAAGGTTTGATAGATAGATACTAGCTAGGAAATAAAACATTACTGTTTTCGAATTTTGTGTTTCTATTTATGTATGCTATGTTATGCAAAGCGATTTTCATGGGGAATTACCTAGGTACATGACTAGGTTTTCAAGATGGGTACTCGAGTAGGTAGAAGTCATTCATACGTCATAAACATTCACCATGCGAAACAACCATCGCCACAATTCAAAACCATGTTACGTTGCAAGCAAAAAGCCCAACGAGGCATCAATAGGTATATCCCATGAACTATTTCACAAGAAGAAATTCCGCTCTAGAAATACACATCTGAAAGGCCACCCCATGTCATTTAATTAACCATCAATCAATCAATCAATCCCATTGAAAAGATCAGACCCAGCCGCATAAAACGAACTTATGATGATTTAGAAAAAAAACGTTTCTCATTTTCCCCCTTGCGCGTTAAATCTACAATTTTAACATCTTCACAATATAGTTCTCAATCAGCGACTCGTTGGGGAACGACATATCCTCCAACTTCTGAGCATATGGTGTTGGTACCTCTGCACCGGTGATTCGCTGCGCTGGGGCATCTAGGTAATCGAATGCGTATTCCATACCAAGAGCGAGGATCTCGGCTCCGACACCGAAGGCTGGGAAGCCGGATTCGACACACAAGAGTCTGTGGGTCTTCTTCACTGACTTGACGATCGACTCGACGTCAAGTGGCTTGATGGATCGCAAGTTGATAACCTCCACCTCGGCACCGTACTTCTTCTTGATGTTCTCGGCAGCGATGAGGGATTGACCGACACATCGGGAGAGAGTGACAATTGTAAGATCCTTTCCTGCACGTTCGATCTTGGCCTTTCCGAATGGGATGACAAAATCGTCTTTTTGTGCTGCTTCGCTCATTGGGAAGACTTGTCCGTAAAGCAATTCGTTTTCGAGGACACAGACTGGGTTAGGATCCCGGATGGCAGCCTTCAATAATCCCTTTGCGTCCTCTGCACTCCATGGAGTGACAACCTTAAGACCTGGAATGCTTCCATACCAAGCAGAGTAATCCTGAGAATGTTGTGCAGCGACACCGGCGGCGAAACCGTTGGGTCCTCGGAAAGTGATGTTACATGGCTGGATACCTCCAGACATGTAGTGGGTCTTTGCCGCTGAGTTGACAATCTGATCAATGGCCTGCATGGCAAAGTTGAAGGTCATGAACTCGCACTGTTCAGATGGTGGTTAGCACACGGCGATAGCAGTAATTTTGATAGCAACTTACGACAGGGTGTAATCCAGCCAATGCAGCTCCAACTGTAAGACCACAGAATCCAGACTCGGTAATGGGACTGTCAATGACTCTCTTGTCTCCAAATCGATCCAGTAATCCCTTGGTAACTTTGTATGCGCCATTGTACTGAGCAACCTCCTCTCCCAACACGAACACCTTTGGGTTTAACTCCAATTCCTCGGCCAGAGCCTCATTGAGCGCATCTCTAACTGTGTAGTCCTTCACCCCTCCCTCGGTCGCATAACCTTTACTTTGTATAATCGCCGGAACTCGGGGAAAGCGTTGAAAGGCACTTCGAGAGACGACCGGTCGGGCAGAGGAGGCGGAGAGGAATCGTGACGCTGGGCGCAAGAGTCGTGACATCTTGAAAGTATGAAAATTGGCCGCAGCTGGGGCGGAAAGAAAAATGAATGGAATTGAGAGTGGAAGGGAGGACTGGGAAGCAGGGTTTGGGATTATCAAGCTGTCGAGATTTATTTCGCGTTGGGGAGCTTGCGGAACCAAAATCGTTGGTGGAGCTAACTGAATTGGGGCTAGTATCGGGTTACTATCGCCGACCGGCGTTCACTATCAGACGACCTGAATACCTTTACTCAACAACATTATTACCTATCAACATCTCTATCCTACTCACTTCTTGTCAAGAGCCCCTTTTTCATTCTATAAGAGCCTCTTCAATTTCATATTTTCAATACCCGAATCTTAAATTTCAAAATTCAGTTCAATCCTCTTATCCGACAATTCCCGATGGTCGGCCAGCTAGTTTGTATAGCTATCACCGACATAGGACCGCAAGCTACTAGTAGACCTTCTACCGGTAACTAAATCCATCTAAACAAGAGCTACAAATAGTGCCGAGTCTTCGTTTGTCCCTTTCCATCAGTTTTTCATTTAGTCTCATTTATTAGTCTCCTTCTTGACTTTTTCTGTTGTTGGTCTTTTCTCTCAGACGTCATCGTTGCTTGGTCCTAGTGTATCAAGGTTCTTGCCTCTGGAAGTACTTTCAAGCAGATTAATTGAGATCGAACCCTTTGGCTTAACATTTCCTTAAGCTTGAGGTTAAGGCTTGTATGGTTGTTATACCATTATCACATTTGGATGACAGTCTTGTAACTGTTACCTGGCTATTGAATTGTCCACTAATTGGATTGAAATAAATATCAATCCCAGGTAAGTAGCTCTGGAAATTGATCCTTTTCTTTTGGGCATGTGAGCTTTCAAGTCTCATTGAATCTTGCTAAGTCTCAGCTGGGGGCTTTGAAAACAATTCTCGAAACTCTTTTGGCAAAGTACCGAGCGAGCTGCCTCATTCAGCTAGGAGACGTTCAAGTTTTGAATTCCTTGTGGACTCAACGAATGCTAGATAGAATCGTTCCGCAAAAGCACCGTATCACCTTGCATCAAATTTGCTTTCATGACACCAATGGGGATAGCACACAGTGATCGGAGTGTTCTCAACACTCTTGACAAGCGCCAGGCTGGTGGTATTTTGACTGCGTCTTAGTAGGTACGGCCCTTTTGTCCACCAATATGGGTGGGACTTCCGCAAATTGATCTCAGGAGTGGACAATCGTTTAGCCTTCCTTAGCCTATTAAATCGTTTCGATATCACAACTTTTTACATCCTTCAAAATCCCTAGGCATTCAGTCTCTTTCTCTGATATTTTTTATTGTAGATTCTATTCTTCATGATAGCATCGAAAGGTCCTACGCAAGGGAAGAAAACCTCCTTCCATTACGAAAGAAAGTCTTTACTTTGACTCTTTTCATCAAAAAATGGGATCGCCTCTTACTCTATCCTACTTGCTCTACTTTTTTAGATAGACCAGTTTCATCTCGGTTACCCCAAGTCTTAGATGACTTGGCAGAGCGTATAAAATGTTCCAGTATATTACCCAATGTGGCGGGGTAATTCCCCATTGGGGCCCCCTGTCTTATTAGTAGCGACACCGAAAATCAACCTTCTTCCGGCCATCGCTTCATTGCTTGTTTACTGCTCGATGTCTGAATATGGCAGGGTGATTGAACCTGTAATCCGTCTCATAGGCTTCTCAGGGATCTATGTTACCAGACTTACTTTCATTCAATGTCCACGTCTATATGGAGAGAAATATATAAATATCCACTGCGGTCCCTCTTCATTCTCACTCTCCATCCAATATCCAACCACCCTCGAAAACACAATCACCAAGAAAACCTTCAAGATGCAAGTCCAAAACATTATTGCCCTCGCCATTTTGGCAACCGGCGTCCACAGTTACACCACAGCCCAATGTCAGGACTCATTTGTAAGTCACGTCTCTACCACCACCCTCTACTATGTTCCTTGGAAAAACTACTGACATATTCTCCAGGGCGCCGGTGATAGCATTACCACCTCAAACGCCTGTAACTCGGCAAAGATACACGGAGGCTGCACCGATTGCGCGCTGGAATACTTCGGCGACAATAACACTCAACCTTACTGCGTTAGCCGGGAAGTGCTTATTCCTACTAATACTGTAAGCCTCTCAATAACCTTTGCCATCCCCATCTTCCTTTTCTTGTCTTTCTTTGGAGAGAGAGAGGGGGGAAGGGATGAGATGAGAATGGATGGTTGGACAGAAGCTGACGTTGGAAATTTAGTGGGATAGGTTTTGTAAGGATGCTGGTGCTTACTACTCCTCAGGTAGTTAGAGGGTTGATTTTGAGATGGAATGGTAGAAGAAATTAACGGGGAGAGAGGGGGTGGAATGGGATGTAGTGTGTTAGTTTGGGAATATACTACATTCTTTTCTCGTTTTCTGGGCAATTACACTGCGTGTTACGTTGGCCCTGTGAGTACAAACCCGACTTTCTTCCTTGCTGGATCGATCTGCTGGAGTTACTCCGGCCTGAAACTTTGGATTGAAAACTGGGTCTGAACAAGAGCGGGATACTGGTCAATCCAAAAGCCTTTCCGTGGGGTGTTGTGGTCCTGATGTTGGCTTTGTGATTACGTGACACCCTCAAATTCCTCACTTCTCTTTTGGTGGCAATTTTGAAGACAATTTCTAATGAATTTGCCTATACAAAGGCTGAAAATCTCCGTCTAAATCTTGGAATCTGAGTCTACTTCAGCCACGGGATAAGGACTTGATTTACATACTCGATGCTCCGCGATTCACTCGTTTTCATCTTTGAAGAATACTCAACTGTCATGTATTCTATTTGAAGCCAGTCCGTTTCCTGTGCCTCTTTTGAAGCTATGAATCCTAGGGATACAAGAAGGGCTCTGCTAATTCCCCTTTTGTCACGAATTTACCATTTAATCCACAAGTACCTGACTATTCAAACGTGGGAACTGTTTTCGTAGCCAGCCAAAGTTTCCTCCTTAAACTCCATGACTTGAGTCTCTAAAGCGTACTATAATCAGCCTGACAAATAAGCTACATATTTGACGGGACGACATTAATACAATCTGTCATAGGTCTAGACTGGGAAATCTCGAAAAAGTCACCCCCACGGCGCAGAACTCGCATATACAAATTGTGGCCTTGCAGATATAAAGGTTCTATGAGTTCAACTACCAACGACTAGTGATTCGGGCTCGGAGAAGACTCAAACATTATTACCAAGAGGGAGTCCCTTTCCATATTGGGGGAAATAGTGTCCTGCACTATCGCAGTGTAAGCTTCCTCCCGCTGGGCAAGATAATTGCTACCTAGCGACCCTGTCTGGCAAATTGTACTACGCTCTTGCTCAAGCACAAGCTACGTAGAAATTGACTGTAACACAAGATTCTACAGCAATAAAAGATTCGACAGCAAAAGCTCCGCTAACTCGACGTTCTAGCTTGAAGGCTAGAATTAGAAGAATGGTGGGGAGCGCAGGAATCAGGGTCATTGACAAAATGGCTCTGCCTGGGGCTCTCGAAGGTGTGAATTGACAAAATCTGTAATCTCAATACCGGTCCTTTTGAGACATTCGCTAAGTAGGCCGCAACGCAAAGAATGAGGCTTTATGAACAGTTAGAGCGGTATTGCAAGTCTCACTCACTCTCTTCTCCCCAAGATCTTATTCTTGGAATATCCTTGGGACGGGCGTTAGGAAGATTTCACGATGTATTCCACTCTTTTCTCCAGATGAACGAACAGTCTCTCTACACCCCAATGGCTCTTCTTTAATGACATGATCCCGAAAGATATCTAAAGGCAAAAAGAATGAGCATAAGATCTCGTCCTATTATCATAAGGATATCATTCCAGAATGAAGAAATCAACCAAGTGGGCAACTTTACATAAGTAATTGGCCACCTAAAAGATACGAGGAGGAATGACGATATATTAGTATGAACCCTCACCCACAAAGCACTTCAGAAATATTTTCTGTTCCTTTCAAGCCAACATAAGGGATAAGTGAACTTTTCTACATGATAGTGTTCTATTCGGGGTTTTTTTGTTGGGGTTCCAGCTCCGTTAGCATCGCAACAGCCAAAAGAGGCTCGCTCGGCTCAGCCCAAAACACTCGCCAAAAAGAAAGATATCAACCACAACACCCCCCTTTGAGGGGAGATAGTGAAAAAGAATGCCAAAAAAGGATGAGCTCCCTCGGATGGGCTTGAACCACCAACCTCTCGATACTCTAATCTTCTTTTTAAGGAAGAATTAACAGTCGAACGCGCTAGCCAATTGCGCCACGAGGGATGTTATTGCTTTTGGATGGAGACCGAGGTGGTTATTTCACAATATGAATATTATTGAATTGAAAGTTGTGTGCCGTTAGGGGTACCTAGTTCAGCCGAAGTGGATATTGAATGGATCAATTGTGGATTTGATCTTCATATATCCGGAGTTTTGCAGTTATTGCTGGGCAAGATTAGTGGGGCTCTCTAGGCTTGGAATTTGGAGCCAGCCCTGCCCTGCTGAAGCTCACTTTTGAAGATCAAGGTGAATTTACTAATGGCAAGTACAATTATTCAGCGGGCTTGAGGTATTTGTCTTGCTCAATCGAAGTTGTGGATTGTTTGTAGTACAGCTAAGCGAACTCCCAGTGGTCTAATATATTTTGGGACAAACGCTCTAACAATCCTCAGATATCTCGCTAACTATTTCCATTGCTCTAAAATACCAGAGTAATTGAATCACTCAGATTAAGCTACTTCAGTAGGAAAGAATTCTCGACCAAATTTCCTGTCCACCAATTTGCGAACAACGTCACATAGGTCCCCAAGCTTCTCAATATTAATTTGGGTGGTTTTACCGCCTTTGAGGTCATTAGAACTATAATATAGTGCAAATTTCAAGTCTTCAGCCTTCCGAATCATGGTGATAACGCTAAACCAAGGGAAAAGAGATACTGTACCATCGAACTTGACATTGTGACTGGGAGAAAACTTCGCATTGTATTTAAATCATGATTCATTCGTACCCAAGTCAGGCGGGTATAGGCGCTGAGTTTTTAAGTATACTTATCGATATCAATAACAGCTGCTCAAGCGACTAAACTGATTCTCATCAGCAAGGAGCTGCTCTTCGCTTGCAATAGTGATGACTGCCACTGCAAAATTGCGCCCTTTCCACTAATCTTCGAATCTATCTGGTCAATTTGAAGATCATAGTAGCATTGGCTTGAGTAGGGGAAAAAAGCTCTAGAATTTGTGGAGTAAGTCGTAATCTTTCTGTAGATGGCGTCGTGTCACGTGGGAATGTATGTGTATTTCCAAGGAGCGAGCAATTAATTGAGACATTATCATAAGCTTAGGTAAAGAAAAGATCTCAAAACCGTGTCGAGTAATTGAAATATTAGGAGAAGTTGAAATGGATGAGATCGCAAAATTGGTTCCGTCACGTGAGTTATAGTTGACCTCCACCTGCGGCTCCTTATCACGTTTGGTGCGCATCAATGGCAGTGGAGAATTCTACAGGCAACATAATGCAGAAACTAAAGACCACACTTCTGAGAACCAAATTTACACCTACCAAACTATCATATTCAACCTGGTCGCTTCCAAAGTTGGGTAACGTTCACAGATTCTCCACTACACCTCACCCCTCCCCGCCATATCGTCCTAGAAACAACACCTTCAACATTTACCCCTCCAGAATGGGCTCCTCAAGTCAGTACGAACAACCTAGCAACGAGGTTTCAGCTTCAATCCCACATGCCGAACGGACTGCAGATGAACCTCGAGAAAATGTAAGTTACCCGCATTGGTGACATCATATATCTATCATTTACAATTAATGTAGAAGTGTCATTCTGTGACTATCTCAAATATACAGGATATCAACGATACCATACGAATCTTCAAATTGGAGCCAGCTACCGAGGATGGCTCTACGGATCTAACAGTACGTGGATGCTTCAAATTTCAATTGTCTCCTTTCTGCCACTTCTCTTTTTCCAGCCTTTTCAAAAATAAATTGAAGATCCGAAGATTTTCGAAAAGAAAAGTGTTCATGAATGAAGAGCCCCCATCACAGAAACTCATTTTCAAGCCATCACGGTTCTCCATGTATCACGTGCTTTACCTCCTCATTCCTCCTCCACATCTCGCTCGCCTAGCAACTAACACTTGAAAGTTCCTCCCAGGCCAATGGCTAGACGTCTTCACACCACAATACCCCACACGACCTGGCGGCTTCACCATAACCTCACCACCCTCCGCTCTCCACCCCCCACGAGATTCCACGCACAAACCATACCTCGAACTCGGCATCCAAAAATCGCCCTCCAATCCGCCAGCAAAGTATCTCTTCCAAGATCCTCCCAAACTCATCAACTCGAAATTATCAATTCGAGTAGGAGGATCATTCATCTATCCACCCTCTCCCACCCGATCAATACGAAGACTCGTATTCGTCGCTGGTGGTGTTGGTGTTAACCCCCTTATGAGCATGCTAAGCCACATCGCGTCACTTGTTAAAGCAGGCGAGGAACAGAATTTTGAGATCAAGTTTCTGTATACTGTTCGATGTGCACCATCAGGGGATCTATCAAAGATCCAATTCTTGGAACGGATTCAGAGGGAGGTTAAAACGATTGGTTCACGTGCGGAGCTACATCTGTTTCTTACATCTGGAGGGGGTCATGAAATGGAAGGTAGTGAGTTTGGGGGTATAATCAGACCAGATGACACGAAGCTGCATATCCAACGTCGAAGGATTAATAAGGATGATCTACTCCAGGCTCTGGGACCAGTTTTAGAGAGGAAGGACGTAGTGTGTTATATTTGTGGGGTACCAGGCATGACAGATGAGTTTATCGAAATCGTGAAAAGTGCAGAGGGAATGGAAGAGAAGAATGTTTTGTTTGAGCAGTGGTGGTAGAAGAGTTGGTGAAGCGCAAGCTTGAAAAAAGATAGAGTATTTTATTTATTCATAGTAGAATCAACCAATGTGCTACCATCCAAGCGACTATTAGTATTACTCTATCAAATTTGGATAGCATTTAGTAGTCACCTAGATGTCGATGTAGCATTGTAGACCTTTCTCATATTTGAAAATCACCTCCAAAGTATAATAGTTAGAAGTGTAAGCTAACCAACATCTATCTAGTGTAATTGGTCAGGAGTAACAGAAAATCGATCATGGGACATCTCTTGGAGAAAAGCTGCTCCATTGACTTAGTACTCTCTATTATATATCGTTACTCCAGAAAAATGAAACAAAGAAATTCAATATATTAGGCACAGGTCGAGACCAATGATGCTTAGAGTCAGTGCACAAGCAAGAAAGTAGTTGAGCAGACGAAAGGCAGGTATTGTTCAATTCAATATTCAACTAATGATGCTAGGCCTCGGCTATCGTGTTTCCCTCAATCGGAATTGACAAAAACTCTTTCGTATGCACCCAACCATGATTTTATGAACGAATCAGCTTCGTAATCACCGTACGTTCCGCCCTCTGCATCCAATTCACAAATATCCGTCTGCCTTGCTATCTCGCACGACATAAATCGAGGCCTATTTCTGTGAGTTGTAGCTTTTTGTGCCCATGGGTGACACTTGCAGAGGTTTTGCGAGTATTCAGGAAACTCACATTCCGTATAGTTGGTCTCGTACTCGGTGTCGACTCTTCCCCCAAATAGTAGGCAGATTCAATGATTGAGAATCCTTCACCCCAGCCCCAATAGTATGTTTCTGGAAACAAAATCATAGGCTGTTCCTTTTCTTGCTTAACCTTAGAATACTTGATTTCCCACCTTTCTAAAAGTGCAGGATCGATCCAACAGTTGAGATGATTAACGCGTTGCGAGCAATTCGGGGTGTGGTTTTTCCATTGAGGTATTTCATTTCCCGGGAAATTCTCGAATTACATCTTCTCACAAGGAGGTATAACAATCCAATGCATAGGACTCCCATGAAGGTGGTGAATTATTCTGTGGAGGCGATAGGACGTTGTTTGAACCTTGAAGAGATGACCCGGGAAAGTAACCATAATGTGTCCATATACACAACTTGCCTGTTCAGGAGTTCACCATTTTCCCCCTATAGTACAGTAGCTGAAACTACTACTACCAAGACAAATACAAACAAGTGAATATAGTATTATCGCAACAGGTATTGTTTCTAAGGATATATTAAGTGAATTAGATAAGGAGAGGCTTTACAGTCTCTTGTCACTTCGGTACAAATCACTTCGCTATAAATCACTTCGGTACGAATAAAGCCCTCTTATTGGTCAAAAGCCTCACTCCTTGGAATATTCCATTCCAAATTGAAGAGCCTTTGGAATATTCCACCTTGTAATGGAATCCTGGAATCCTTGGAATCGTATTCCAAGTGCCGAACGTTGTAATGGCGGGAACTCTATCTGTCAATCCAGCATCTCGGCAAAACTGCATACGATTCTCCCCTAGGCCACAATCAGAATATTTATAACCATGAAGCTTTCTCACTCACTAGTTTCGTCGAATATGAACACCTTGCCAAGCTGTGCGCCGGGTTTTAGGTTCTTCAAGATCTCTATCAAGTTCAGTATTTTCGAAGTCTCATCTGAAGACATTAGAAGAGAAAGCTCATCCAACACTTCCCCTAAGCGTTTTCGCTTTCGTGAAGATCCCCTTAAATGGGATCTCAAAGGCTGGTACTGTCTTACAGCTGAACATGTTATCCCTCGACCACAAGCAAGTTCTTTCCATTCAATACAGTAAATTCCAGGGGAGATTGCTATGAACACGGCGGATGTATAGCCGGTGAAAGGTGTTTTTCCACCAGGTGTTGAGCGAGCACCTGGATTGGGGGTTGCGCTTCCTTTTGGAGGGTCAAAAAGGTTGTTTCTGACTATTTTAGCTCAAGAAATTGAATGAGGCAAAATGACCCTAACTTCGTTATAGGGTTTCTCTCTATATAGACACCACAGCTATGATGATGCATGCTCCTTCGTAGGGTTAGCATCTGTGACTGGAAGAGGTCAAGAACAAAGGCTGGGCAGGTATGTGTATTCTTTATACACCGGTAGGTAGGGCAATGCCCATTCCAGACAGTTGGACGATCACTTGGGGGAACGTTTTCATTTTCATCTTCGCAGATCAATTCTGTGGTAGGTTCGGATAAAGGTGCCTCGCTTTGAGGCGGCGACATTGTTGCAGAAGCACCCGAAGGATCAGAAAAGGTGTCAAGTCGGAACCTTGTACCGAAACATCAAGGCATTCCAAAGGATACCATGGGACATCAATATGACTGGGCCATGGTTCCGGATTCGTTGCAGAGAGAGAAACAATTGAAAAATCACCCGAAGGATCAACCAAGGAGGGTGTCGAGTCGGAATCTTGTGCCGAAATATCAAGAGGCTCCAAAGGATACCATGAGACATCAATATCACTTGGCCATGGTTCAGGATCCGTTGGAGAGGGAGAAACAACCGAAAAATCACCCAGATTCCAATATAAGGGGTCGAGGCCTTCAGGGAGTGGTACGCGTGTTGAAAAAGACATGATCGCTTAATAACCAATGGATAAAGATGAAAAGCAATTCAGTAAATAGTGATAGTCACTTGAAACCTGGAAGCCAACTAGAGAATGGGTCGAAATGAATGGAATCTAGGTTGGAAGCTAAAGACCCAAGGACACGAAAACTTTATTCAAGAAGTTGTGGAAGAAATGTCTTGAATAATGGAAGGAACTATGGTCTTGATACGTTACTTTCCTATGGGGCCACAAGATACATGGAGAAAGACCACCTCACATGAAAATCATAAACGGCCATTGCTCCTCGCATCTTGTATCGTAATAGCTCTCATAGGAGCCTTGCATATGTTTGATTCTTTGCTCTCATGGCTTGTAATTCCACCCATTTATCTCTTTAATCCAGTTCAAAAATAATCTCGGGCGTGTGAAAGTAGAAAAGGCGAGGTCTCACTAGGGATTGAGAAGGGGTCCAGCATCGTTCCTTCCCACATCATGCAACGGCTTTGCACGCCGAAGCACAAAATGTTTATCAGACAGGTCTCCTGTAGTCTTGACGGCATAATTGCGCAATTGGTATGAGATGAAAATTAGGTTTGACAGGAGGTAGAGAGAAGTAATGGTCTTGGAAGGAGGAGGCAACGGTAAATATCCCTCTCGTTATTATAGCTTGAATCGGTAAGTACGTGGTTATTCCAATCCCTTGGAAAAATGAAAATGATTGAATGAACATTCTAGAATGTTTGAATTGATTGCAGCTTACTGTCGGTATGATTATTGTGTTTGTGGTTTGATATATAAGGAGTATTAGCCGAGTAGTTGTAAGGGGTAGTTGGAATAGCGATATCGAGGAAATGTATCCAATTCAGAAGTTCCCAAGGTCCCAGCTCCATACATATCTCACTCAACCCCATTAGAACATACTCGATGAATCCACTTCTTGCTCAATTCACACCGAGACCTTTTGGATTGATAACTTGTAGAATAAGCAACCAAAAGGTCCGACAGCAAGAATATCTTCGACGGCAGCAGAGACCCAGTTTCATGAGGAATATTCACTGACATCATTTGCGGAAATTATGCTTTAGATACCGGCAACAAGGCTTTTCTTGGGCGGAGTATTATTGGTTTAATATTCGTAGTTTTTCACCTGTGACTTGACCTCCGGTAGGGTAATGCTGCTGCAATGATACTACTGCTTTTTTTCTGACGCGACTGTATAGTATTACTAGCGTGTATAACTAACAGATAACTAAGATTTTTTATAATCCTGTCATCAACTGATGTAATGTGAGAGACCTTGGTCGTTCATTACTCTATACACACTATAAAATGTCTTCAGAGCCTGGCACAATTAACTCAATTGTCCTAATATATTTGAGTCAATAGAGAGTTACAAGTGCCAATTATTCTAAGCTATTCGTATAACTAATTCAGTGGTACGACGCTCTTAGGATAACGGTGTCTTGACTTCTCTTCTACAAGCCTCTGGAGTTAATCCCTCCAATTTTGGCCTTGCAATTACAAATTGTTCGTCAATCTAGAAGGTACCTGGAGGGTGCATTGAATCGGAAAACAATGGAGCGGCATCATAAAGTACACAATCAGAAAATTCGACCAGGTGAATGGCAATAGGATAGTGGACAATAGGGGAGAGTCGGTTGTGGCTGAGCGTGTTGTGTGGCTGATGAAGCTACCCCATAAATTTCTCAGGCACGTCAACCCGCGCCAGCTGGAGGAATTCATCAACAAGCTCACCATCAACAACCTCTTCATACAACCCTTCGATTCTCAGCGCATTCAATTTCTGTGCAAGTACACCTTCAGTCGCACCATCCGCAATCATAATGACAGACTACAACACTCTCAAGGTCCCAGACCTAAAGAAGATTCTCCAAGAGCGTGGCCTCGTCGTTTCTGGAAACAAGGCAGATCTCATAGCCCGACTCCAGGAGCACGACAAGAAAGCTACCAGCGGTACAGGTAAGCGCAACCACTTCAATGCTTGTTATCATCGTCGCTTTTTTGCGCGCATGCTAACACGCATCAATTGCAGCCGGAGGTGAGGACGAGATTGATTGGGACGAGGATGATACCAAAACCACCACCGCTCCTGCGCCAGCGTCAGTAGAAGCAGCCGGTGGAAAAGGACCAGTCGCGAACCCTACCGCGGTTCCAAACCAGAAAGTCGATACCGACCCAGCCACCACGAAGGATTTGAAGGTTGTTGCTGAGGGAGAACCAAAAACGACCACTGAGACGAAGGCACCTACAACCAGCGACGCTGCGCCAGCTTCTGCGGAACCCGCGGAACCCGAAGCGCCAAAAGTAGATTTCACAGCCGGTATCAAGCAATCGGATGCAGACAAGGAAGCAGAGAAGCGCGCAGCTAGAGCAAAGAGATTCGGCATTTCTGAGGATGATGAGGCAAAGAAACTAGCAGAGCGAGCTAAGAAGTTTGGTATCGAGGCTAAGGAAGAGGTCGTGAAAGGACTGGATGCCGCATTACCGGAACGAAGAGCAAAGAGACCACGAGAGGATAAGCAAGGTGGCAGAAATGCGAAGAGACCAACTCCCGATAGAAGGACAGGACCTGCGCCTAAGCCTGCGGCGGTGGCGGCGAAGCCAGCTGGACGACGAATTGTTGATGATCCAACCGAGAAGGCAAAGGCGGAGGCACGAGCAAAGAGATTCCAATCTGCTGCTTGAGAGGACGACGAATGATGGATCATTACAATATTTTTCACCAATACGGGAATGCCCAAAAGCTTTTTGACTGAAAGGGGATATCATTGGCTTCGATGTACACTAGAAAAGAATAATTAAGAAAGCAGCGGGTACCGATAGGGAGTTAATGGCGTTTCCGAAGCTCGCTCGTCTTACAATACAACTTTCCCGATATATTTCCATGTCCAGTTCCTCGTGTTCATCTGCAACTCTTTCCCAATTGGAAGCCTTGATACACAAAAGCAAGCTGTAACAAGCTGAATTGGAGAGTATGATATGCGATGGGTCACCCGAATGCAGTGTTAAATCCAAGATCAGGCCCGACGTGTATTTCGCGAAGCCTGTCAACTTGAAATATAGTAAAACCGGAGGTTATCCGTCACGGGTAGGGTGAATCCTGAACGGTTTGGTGTTAGCTCGAGGAAACGAATGAAGACGAAGAACTGGAACTCGAGGATCTGATAGGCTTCCTGAATTCCACAAGTGCGGGACCTGTCATTTACGATCCCATTCCGATCCACTGGGTATTCCCCATTCCTCGAAGTACCCCTATTTCTTGGGGAGACATCTCTGATACAAAACGAAAACAACGTAACGAATGAGCTTCCAAAGACGACTTCTACTGACTTAATAGGTTCAAACAGATTGAGTGCTGACGGAGGAAAGTCTTAGAAACGGACTGTGCCCTAGGAATCGTGGGGATCCCTTCCCACCAACAAACACCGGTTTTCTGTTATTCCATACAACACCTTCAAACGACCTGAAGAAAGGTCGGCTTACACAGGGATTCAGCACACCCTCTTCTCGTAACGTGATTCTGAACAGTCCCAAAGCTAAACGCACTCCCGTGACCCACTCACCAATCAGATGTTATACAACCTTGCTTGGTGAAGAATGGAGAACGGGCCAAGTAAATTCCCTGGGCGCAAACGCTAGACGTTTTCGGATCTATCAGAATGGTTTCTATCGGGATAACCGCGACGAGCTGCTGTATCCAAAACATGAAAATACACTGGTATGAACCGTGGTTTTTTGGTTTTTTTGCCTGCCAGCGCATGATAATGATGGAGATGGGAAAAGATGGGAAAACTTGGACTGTGGCGAGTGCATTGCATCCGCCACGAATTTGCCGCCTCTTTGTGTTGCCAGCGCACTGTGGCGAAGCACAGAAGCGCGCCAGTTCAGCTGAGTTGGGATACAGAAACGTGATTTTCGGTTTGAAATGTTTACCTAGGTACTCAGATACCTCGGATGTGCGTTGGAAGTGAGGCGTACTGTAGATCTGTGTACATGGTGAGTCAGTGTTGGGTTTGTGGGTTGACTTGACTTGTTTGTAGGGGTTTCGGTTACTAACCGGGGAAGAGGAACTCGATTTGGTCACATTCTTTTGGAAACTTACCAACACACTGTCTAGGGAGATACCATTGACTTTCTTGGGCAAAAATTAGAGGTCCAGAGGAAAAGTCAAATCGACAGACGTCACTATGTGTCAAACATAGTTATCAAGGTGCAAGCTGAATTGCCATTTTGGCATTTTGGCATCTTCAATTGGTACCGGCCCATCCTCGTTACGAAGAACTATCGAGTCCACAACATCGTTTGACGAATCTTCGGGGGATACTTATCTCTAATATTAATAGTTCTTGACTTTTTCTAAAGACCGCTTCGTTAGTGGTGGTCGTGACCGTCGTGGTTACAAACGGAAATATGAGAATCTTTTCGCCGGTTAGTGGGAAGAGGTTCAGGGGTATTTTTTCAACTTGGCACACCAAACGAGCCGCCAGGAACCGATATCTGGAGATCCATTGGTCGAAGACATCCCAGGGATCACCAATGAGGCTAAGTAGATCTTTAGTTTACGGCCGACTTTATTCTCCCGAGTGTCGAAACGCTTGACAACGGAACCACAACTTTATCTTGACGGGTCCCAAGTTCTCACGGCCATGAAAATAAGATGTTGGTTCGATGACGGCTGTGGCCGCTGAGGGAATGGGTAATTGCGGGAGGAGATGGGAAGATGCGAGACGATCCGTGAGAAATCAGACGATGGCTCTTCCCGCATTTCTTCAACCTTCTACCCAATTACATGTTGTTACCAACATGGCAAGGAATTGGTAGGCCATACGGATATTCTTGAAGCCATTATTATCGCTGGAGGGGCCTCTTCAATCTTGACTTGAGGCTGAGCAGTGACCCGCCTGGAAACGCTGAGGGCTGACTATGCACGTCGTGACCTCTACCGTGACCGTCGGGCAGAGCGAAGGTCTGCCATCTTGCACATGACGCTGCGGTTCAAAGTTGGGAGAAGTATCTCTCGCTCGCAGATCGGGATCGGTGTAAGGGTTAATGTATGAATAACTGACTGATTATTGAGCTCAAACTTGGTCATAATGGTCGGGTTGGCTTCAAGCGCAGCAGTGCCAGTGCCACAACTACCCCGCTATGGAGAAGGAGATCCTTCTGAAAATAGGATTTGTGGATTGTGGATTCTGCGATAAGCGCCATATGTGCGGCATCGAACATCACGCTCACATTTGAGGCTGGCTAGACCACAAATCTCCGTCTTGGTGGGCGTATAGTCAGCAGTCCCTCGCGGTTGAAGGGTGGAGGGCAAGTATTGAAAATTGGGGATTGGGTCTCTATGTTTCATTCAATATGGCTCAATATGGGCTCTTTTCCCAAAACCTATCCACTGGTGGCACTGGTATTGACTACTGCAGGTGAAATGCTTAGCCGACGAATAAGACAGCCGGCGTCTACAGTGTGACCAGGGGGTTGTCGGATTTTCTTTTCACTCGCCTCTTTTTTGACCTCTCGCTTGCCTCTCGCGAAGGATTTGCAGCAATTCTTCTGATTACGGCTCCGTTCCAACAGCGACCTCAACCCATGATCCCTTGCCGTATATGCATATCTGAGTCTATGCTTGCGTGGATTCGGTACTGGTGTTATAGGCTTAAATGATGTATTATACATGCGAGCTGGCGATGATAGGAGCGTATTGTATAACGACGCTGCGTTGCTCCACTCGCCGCAGCAGCAGCTCTTTTCCGGAAGTCCTCAACGTCCCCTGGTCATTACCATGCGCTCAACAGACAGGGTATCTTTTACCTTCTACGCTCGACATCCAGTGAACGTATCTGGACAAATGGTAGCCCACTAGCTGGGTAACATGGCCCTGGGAGTCTCCTTGGGCCACCCTGAACCACCTTGGACCACCTTGGAGAGCACCAGTGATGCACGTTGTGGCGGACCTCGCGATGACCGCCAACGGGGCTTCAACGCCACAAGCAATACAAGCCCGTGAGTCTGTAAGAGCCCACTGCCATTGACTGCTTAGTTGCGGTACTTGAATATGGTGGTAGCCTCAATTCCTTTCTTCATATTGCCATCAACCCAATTTACCGTCTGCTTGACGACTTGCCTCAAATCTCTATACCCCCTGCCGTCAGCACCGAATCACCACACAAACAGCTACACCCTCTTGCAAAACTCCACCACTTGTACAAGCCTGTACCCACTAGCACCGCTTACACCACCCTTTACACTACCGCTAAAAATTCTCAGCGGCTCGCATCACGGCGGTATCTCTTGAAAAACTCGTCTCCGGAGTCTGAATACGCTCCCAACGGTTACTTCACATTGAGGAACGAACAGGACCCCCCCTCCATCAGGCCGATCCTGGTCACACCCTACCCTTAAACTACCATCTCCCACACCTTTCGATCCTCACCTCTCTTTTTACTGTTGTTTGCCCTTTTATATCCATTGTTGAAATATTAATTGTTGCTGTTATTTGCGTTGCATTTTTCATATCAATACCTCATATACCCAGAAGGCGCATCTGTTCCGGCCCATTCACGCTGTTCCCCAGACCAGAGTTGCAGCATTAAACCAGAGGTATATTGGGTGACACCACATCTAATATTCGTTCCTGCATCACATCTTTCGATACGACATATACCTGAAGCTTTATTTTGTTGGAAGTTTTCTTTTCCATTTAGAGCTATCGTCCTCACGGACACCAAGTTCCGGATCTACTTAAGATTAATTACGTGTAAGTGATCACTGCGACGCGACTGCCTGCAGCCTACTGATTCAACGTGTTAGCCATATCTGACATCAGTTTCAGCAATTGGTATCGCACAGCATACCCAAGTGATGGGGAACACCTCTTACCATCAAATTTCATAACACCTGGAAATACAGAACAAGAAGAATTAAAACTTCGCCATTGCACTAATGTTGAGATAGAGAGAACGCGATGGCATCTTATAAATCAGATTTTGATCCGCCCAATAGGCCAATCGAGTCTACAAGAGGTAGAAGATTGGGGATGTATATGGCTGTATCATCAAAAATGGAACGAAAACCAGACCCACAGATATTAGATCGATCGAGCAGACGAACAACACCCACCCCGATCAATACACAACCGAGAGGAACCGCATTGCCTCAGAAATCGACGTCCAAACAAGATGTCAAGGAAAAAGGGCATGTATCTGGATTTAGCTTTGGAAAACCACCTAGCAAAATTACGACCACTGGGGCATTGGAACTGAAAGGAAAGTCATCACGAAATGTTCTGAGGAGGAAGCAATCCTCAATTTCTCAACCTAAACAGAACGATGAAGAGAGACCTATCATTGAGAGGTCAACATCTGCAACGCCCGGGCAGCAAATGTATCGCTCATCACAGCGACGACCAAGTTTGGAGACAAGCAAATCCACGGATGCGTATAATGCAATATATACCAGACCTAGCCGGACGAGGACACCAATAGCTAAAGAGTTGCCCCCCATCATACCAGAATTAGACAGATATCGACCCAGACCTGAGCAGGCAACGATTTCCAAGATCAGATCGAATGGCGAAATTCCACACAAGCTTTCAACCCAGGATCTTCCTCCTCCTACTCCGCTTTTGTCAGGTACTCCCGGGTATTCTGGTGTGAGCAGTACAAATAGTCGATATAGCGGAAGTGGATACAGTGCCAGCCCATCTACGAGATTTTCAGAATCTCCAGGAATTGGATCATACAGCCGAGATACTACACCAACCTCGATGTCATCATCGCCAGGAATTGTTGCGCCGATGAAATTGATACCGCCCAGATTACGGCAAGCTAGTCCAGCTATAAACAGTCGTCCCCCACTTACAAGAAGGAGAGATGGGAGTTTTCCCCAAGAGTACGAGGAACCTGTCGTTGAAACACTTCCATCATTGCGGGAATCTATTAATTCTTCGTCCTCCAATTCAACTGTGAAAGGGGATAGCAATGGCATCGAAAAGAAGAAGAAGCGAATGCCAACTTTACCTCCCAGCCCTCCTCCACGAAAGTCATCACACAAATCGAGCGAGAATCCGCGAGGGACTCCGACAAAATTGACTCAGTCTCCTGCCAAACCAATCTTGACGGCATTTTCAGAATCTCTAACATCCGCTCGAAGGACGCCAGTAACGTCACCCTCGAGACAGCATCCACCTGCGCGTCCTAGCCGAGAAGGTGCCCCTGCTTTGCAAACACAATTTGGAGAGACAATCACAGTAATACAAAGCAATCTTGCGGGCATTCCATCTCACCAGGAGCGTCGGCGCAGTCTTCTTCAGCGACAAGTTACTTCACCATTGCAAAGCCAGCCAGTAATTAGACCATCACTTGGTTCTCGGTTACCATCCAGAAATCCGTCGCCTAGCCCAGTATTGACATCTCCACGCGAGGCAACACCTGCACCAACCGGTCTTGGAATTGTTCCGGATCTGAGACCATGGGAGCAGCCTTCGACTAGAGTTACTAGAACACGTACACCGAGTCCTAGCATACAAACATCAAAACCCAGGTTTGGTTTATTTGCCAAA
Organism: Hymenoscyphus linearis; assembly: GCA_900536425.1. Lineage (NCBI taxonomy): Eukaryota > Fungi > Ascomycota > Leotiomycetes > Helotiales > Helotiaceae > Hymenoscyphus > Hymenoscyphus linearis. Next base: position 19,802 of record UNPR01000236.1, on the reverse strand, counting down.
AGAACGAGGACAACTCCCGAGATCGCCACTTCGGAAGTTCGCAATAAAGAACCGAGAAAGGGTCCTGCAGCTGGTACTGGACATGAAGGCTACGGAAGATATGCACTTCGAGGAAGAAGTAGTAGCACTGGGGTCGGAACGGTAGCCAGAGATAGAAGCCATAGCAGGACCGGTTCTTCTCGGGATAGTGTTGGAAGCAACCATGCAACCGACCCATTTTTATTGCAACGAATGAGTCCTGTCATTATCGCCGGTGGCGGGGAAATTAAAGAGAACCAAAATACAGGTCCCGAGCTCAGCCGCACCGAGAGCAACACAAGTCTTCTACTCGGTCGACCTAGTTTGGATTCCAGGGGCTCGTCAAAGACCAGCTTGTGGCAAGAACCAGCTCGTACTACCCTTTGGCCATCGGCCCTTCCCATGGAGAAATCAGCAAAGAAAAACACACAACTTGAAGCACCAAAAGGCCGTCGCCCCTCGGATGGTAGTGATGATGCTGTTACTAAACCAACTCTTGCTTTCCGCCGATCACTTCTTCGAATCAATGTTTCCGAGAACGCACTGAATCTTCCTCGACCCCTCAACATTCCTTCTCGTGGAGCATCACCTGCCATGACTAGCCTTGACCCCAGCATAATGTCTGATGATTCCCATATGGAGCCTAGGCCAACGTTCATCAGAGGACGCAAAGAAGAGAAGAAGGAAGTCAAGATACCAAAAAAGTTAGAAAAGCGACCAAAATCACCACGAAAGTGGAACTTTTTCCACCGCTCTCAGCCCAGTAATTCCAAGTCAAAGGTTGAAGAATCAGTGGTGCCAGTTGCGGTGGAAAGACCAACGGCAAGAAGACTTGCTGCGGTTCCTCATTATGCTCTGATTGATTCAGACGAGCAACAAGAGGTCGATGCCATGGATCTGGAAGACATCTTGAGGGATGCTGCTAATGTTGTGAAGGATGCTGATGCCTTCAACATCTCTAATGACGATCTGGAAGCTGTTCAATTTGATAATTACAAAGATAACTTGAGACGTATCGAGGATCTTCAGTCGATACTGGGAGTCAGTCCTCCACTACCCGAGAAAGTCGAAGAGATTGAGAAGACTGAAGAAATTGCACCACCTATTTACTCATCGCCAGAGATGATGCAAATCACCCCAGAACTAACTCAATCCGAATTCCAACCTAGGAACGATCTTACTCCGCCAGCTTTAGGACGACCAAGTCGACTTGCTCAAGTTGGTCGAATTCCAAAGGTGATCTCTGCCAGACCACAGGCAACTTCTCCCAAGTCTTTTTCGAGGCCCTTTGCACGACTTAGCACAGTTCAGCTGGTCCCCAAACCAGACCTACTCGATGTACAGTCAATTGCGGTTGGCCCAAGCCCAACACCGTCCACATCCGAAGTGGGATCTGTCTCCAATCGTAAATCCAATCCGCAATCAGGAAGCTCTCGCCACAACTCTGGCGATTCAAAGTCCGATGAGAAGAATGAAGATAAAGAACAGGGTTTCATCAGATTTTCACCAGAGCGAAAGAACTCGGAAACTACTACGATTAGTTCAAGTGGCATGAACTTTGCTGGTACCACCGCTGTTGTCCCGGAGGTTGGAGCTGAGTTGGAGGAAGACGAAGTTTGGGATGAGTTTGACGACTTGATTGAGAACGATAGACCAGTTTCTACGACTTCTTCATGTGGGGTACCTTTTCAGTATGAGAGCTATGAGAGCCGCCGCATGAGAAGGAGTATAATGCAAGCGAAAGCGTCACCCACCCTCACAAATCAACTCTCTTTCCAGAATCCACCGAAGGATATCACTCGCCGCTCAGAGTACGCAACATCTAGTGTGTATAGCATCGAAGTAGGCGCGAGCATTCAGACAGCCGCTGTTGAGGCTAATCCCACTCCTACGAGTGCTATGTCATTTGGAGATTTCATTTCCGGGTATGGAGATCGAAATAACTCCGTCAGCGGAGGTCCATCTCGTGCTTCCCAAAATAGCTCGAGGAAGTCAGTCGCAGATTCAAATTCCATAAAACGAATCTCAAACGACAGTAACTCTCCAATTTCACAAGTCAATCTCCGCATCGGCTCGATGACCGTGAGTAAATGGCTTACATTCGGCCACGTCCTCTTCAGTCCGGCTAGAGAAGAAATAATGCAGAATGAGGGATCAAAACGCCATTCCATCCTTGTTATCGATGGTTTGGGTAATGGTCAGTCCTTCCCTCTCTCCTCCTCAATATATACTAACAGCATGCAGATGACTGGTCTTTCTACGCAGCTGAAACCTACCCCTCCTGCACTTTCTACAACCTCTCTCCCACATCTCCCTCCACTCGCTGCTCCTCATCCTCCTCATTCCCCTCCACACCCCCAAACCATCGACAAGTTCAATATCCCGTCTCAAACCCCACAACCAAATTCCCCTTCCCCTCGCAGAACTTCCACGTCGTCGTCCTCCGATTTCCAGCCGCTATGCCAGAGTCCTCCTACCGCAACCTAATCTCCGAATCCAAACGCGTCCTCAAACCAGGTGGATATCTCGAAACCGCCATCCTCGATTTGGACATGCTTAACATGGGCAACCGAGCAAGACGCGCAGTCAGGGGATTAAAGGTTCAGATGCAAATCACCAACCCAGCGATCAACCTAGCCAGTGCATCAGATACCATTTTGAGATTGGTAGGCAAGAAAGGCTTCGTAGATGTGAAGAGTTGTAATGTCGGTGTGCCGGTGGCTTCTACCATCCCTGGTGCTAAGCGAGATGGAAAGAGGAAGGAGATGAGTTTACAGGATATGATGAGGGATGAGAGTCAGGTTGGTGACGAGGGCATCACGAAGATGGTTGCAAAGGTTGGACGGTGGTGGTGGGGACGTTGTTACGAGATGGCGACTTCTGAGGTTGAGAATGGGCAAGGGAAAGACGACAAAGGTGTGTTTGGTGATCTTGCTCTGTTGGAGGAGTGCGAGAAATGGGCAAGTAGTTTCAAACTCGTCGTTGCGCATGCGCAGAAGCCGGATGAGGGAAGGAGAAGGGGCGCGAGTGTGTAGCCTTCTCGTCGCTCCCATCTGTCTTTCTACTTTTTGTCCAATTTTCTTGGTTGGTTGCTTTTCGCGTTTGTTGTTCTTACGAGCGTGCATAGCGAGGAGCTGCTTTTCTCCTTGATCTTTTTTTTTTTCGTTTTGATTTCCGTTCTTATCTATACTTTCAAGGCGCGAGCCTGGAAAAAATATGCTTGCTTTCTTTCTTTATGGCGATCTGGTTATTGCTTGCTTCTTTTGCTTAATATATTTATATGGATGTGGGAGAGCCTGTTGGGAGGAGAGTTTGGCTTGAAGAGAATGTGTGATTCTATGGATGATGAGTTATGGATATGATGGTGATGGATTTTTGTTTGTGTGTTTGTGTGTTAAGGGAAGGAGAGAAAGAAAGATCGAAGCGATAGATACCCCGGTTTGAGATAGGATTTAATGATGATTTATTGGAATATAAATATATACATATACATAGCTTTATAAACTATTGGTTGTTGAGCAAGTTTCTCGTGGATAGTGACGTGATACAGTTTTAAGATACTACCTACCTATGTATAGATCCATGTCCTGGGGATCTTATGAGATATTGTTACGTGAGTAAACTGCAGCGGTTAGAGACTTTTCGACATCCATATTGATCCAAAACTCAAAGTCTGTTTTGTAAATTGGATCCGATCTACTACATGGAACTTACAAGCCTCCTAGTCAAGAAAAAAAGTAGCAGAAAATCTTTTTCTATCCCGTAACATCATTTAACCGTATTATTATCTTAACTATTTGGATTAATCAAGTCATTTATTCCAAGTCCAAGGACAAGCAAAGTAATCGTTTGAAACCGGATATATTCTTCCTATTAACGCAAGTTAATAGGAAGAATATGATGCTGTGCTACTGTATTTTCTGATCCATGGATGGCCAGACGCTAACGACTATTTATTACAAGTTGCCAATGGACTCGATGTTAAACGATTTATCTACTACCTTGATGTCTAAATTCAAAGACCCTAGTAAGAAGAGAATGTACTGAGACTACTAAGGTGGGTTTGGGACAGATGTTGCGTTATTCCCTATTAAGTAAATGCTCTTGAGAAGATTAGCCACGTCCTCTCTCTGCTAACCTGGGGGATTTTAGGGATTCGACAGTAGCACGTATTGGACAGTAAGAGAGAGAATAACGGAAATCTTTCCTGCCTAAGGACTTTAAGTATGAATGTTATGACGAATGGATGTTTCTTTTTTGAAGTGTGACTGTGACGAAAGACGTAGTATTTCCTGATATGGCAGGAAAGGGGTGCTGTGACCCCAGGACCCATCGTAATGCTGAACAATTCCTGTATTTGAGTTGAGGTTAGATCAAAGGAAAAGTGGGCACATTTGTATGTTATCTCCAAGCCAAAAAGGGCGTTCCAATAGGGAGGTTTGAAGCACGTGGGGAAGTGTGATGTGAACGTGGTTGGCGGGAGAGCCTTCTAAGGAAGAGTGTTATTGGTATCACTCAGTACTCGTCAGGTTGGTGGGAGGGAGGGAAATCATCAGTCGTTTAGATGGTGTCTAATTGCTAGCTCCGCCTACCTACTCGAGTACGCTTATATGCATAATCACATACCACGTGACCATCCCAGAACTGTCGTCGAGGGTGAGTACGATTGATTGTTGAATGAAAACATAGTCTTCGAGGCTTGGTATAGAGTTTTGAGCGGCGATGTGTCTGGGCAATGTCTTATAAATTCTTAGTGAAAAGGTCATCGGGAGCAACTCGGATTCATAACGGTTAAATTAGTATTTGTGAGCATTAGGAGAATATATCTGGTCTACATCCCTAAGGGAGCTAGGCGCTCAAAACAGCTTGGCGGTTGTCGATGGGCTTTTTGCCTTGTAGGAGCATTGATTGTGGATGAAATAAGTAAATCGATAGCCGGAGGCGAAATAACAGTTGAAGAGCTGGGATTTGACTGTAACCCATGCATCTCTTTCTTGGATCGTAAGCTGAAACACTATATGCAGAGTCCTCTTGTGATTTAGTGGACGGGAAAGGGTTGACCTTTCTTTCATGGGTTGCCGAGTAACGGAGTAGAAATTGAAAGGATGAACATTTTAGCTTCTTGACGATGAAATCGAGGAAGGGGTCAATGTTTTATACTTTCGTCAAGATTTTGACGACCGAAATTATACGAGGCAAGCAAAGGCAATCTACGGGTAGGTTTCCATAGTCCAGTTGTCATAATTTCCGAGAAATTCTCATCCTACATACAGAGCGGTCATATTTCATCGTCATTTAAAGTCCTCCACTCACTGGTATTCCTTCAACCATTTCCTTGAACCCATCAAGCTCAAACCTGGGTATCCGCCGAAGCCAAAGAAGCAGCCCTCTGCTTCTCAACAACTGGGAACTGATTCGTAGCCTCGACATCCCTCTTGGCCTTTGATCGCTTTTTGAAAAGCACAAAAGCAATAGCTCCAAGGAGACCCAAACCTCCAAGAACAGAACCGACAGCAATACCTGCCTTGGCCCCAGTAGAAAGTCCATGTTGTTTAGTCGCAGATACAGGTGGCTCGAAATCGGCAGATGTGACGTTGAAACATGGAATGGAGCCTACAAAAGCAGAGGCATCGATGAGGGTCTGTATATATTAGTAAGACGAACGTAACTGAGAGGTGGGTTACGTACAACATCAGCGCAAGCATAGAATGATTCTCGAGGTCCATTTTGGTATGAAGACCAGTATTCCAGTTGGATGGTGGCGTTTTGACCGGATGCGATGTTCATCGGAGTGCTTGGGGTTCGGTAGCATTGATGACCTGGGTCAATTTTATCAACTGTATGAACAATCTGTTCGCTAAAGTCGTTTATGGTCAAGGGGTCTGTTGAAAAATTTAGTTTGGAATTGGTTTAGGACTTGAGGCTGACTTACCGTCATTGTAAGCGATTCGAAAGGCGACCTGGTAAGCCTCCTCTGCGATGGAAAGTGAGACTGCTCCATTATCTGGACATTTCCTGTTAGTTCTGCAGCCTCTCTCGACCGAAAATTGGAATACACACCGAGAGGGAATTGAGTTCGGGTTCCAACTCCAGAGGTACTTCCACATGGTGCTGTGTTATCAGCATCCGCAGACCATGGTCTATCGACAGGCCAGAGGAACTGAACAGGTCCCATGACCGAACCTTCAGCACCAGTAGCATGGGGAGTTGTATCCGCCACAGACACGGAAACGAGAGCTGCTACGGCAACAGCGGAAAGAATGTTCGATAACATTTTGGACGGTTGGTATGAAGTTTCTAGAACGAGCAGTTTGCTAAATACACTTCAGTGAGGTGTCGCCAACGTGTAGCACACAAACGATTGTATAAATATGACTGCAGAGAACCTTTCTTATCTCACGTATGGCAACGTGGGGATGATAAGGTAGTGAAGTAACCATAAATCTACTGAGCTAACCTCTTCTCAAATATTTTCAGCAGCCACTGGCAACCAACGGTTGTCCGGCTTTAAAGCACAGATGACTGTATTCAAGTCACACCGCGTCAGTGCCAAGCCGGTTAAGAAGTATGGTTTTCTTGTATCTCGCCATCTTATTTGCTCACTCTACTGGGTGAAAGGTAGTCGTTCGAGTACTGATATAATGTCTCCTTCGATACCGCAACCCGAGAAAACATTCTTGTACAATACAAATTATCAAGTCCTAGCTCTTGAACAGTAAAAACTTATGTCATGCGAAGTAATCTCACTGGAGGATTTTGCTTCGAACGAGAGTTCGCATGGAATCCAATAGTTTCTTTGGGCCGTACAAGTCCTGCAAACCAGATCACACTACCCCACCGCGTAAAGATTCCGGGGGTGGAGTTTGCTTATGGTTGGATCTTGGCACATCTAATCTTATCAGATCAAATAGATTATAATCCCTGTAAATAAAGTGCATTGAGAATGGGCCGATATTAAGGAGCCAAGATGCGCAGTTTTGGCGTGAGTAACTGCTTTCATTGGAGGATATCAATTGCCGAGACAACAAGCAAGACGACGTCGACTCTGACGCTTTTAATAGAGTTCACTCGCAACTTTGTTATCTAATCGGATCTCGAGATGGAGCAATTAACCTTTTCAGACTACCGACTTTTCTAACCTCGTAACTTTCTAAAGTCATCACATGTACGAGAATTTTGTGAACACACCCCGCTCAGACGAATCTCGATTGTGACACCTCACCTGCAAGCCGATGTTGCCAGCCGCTCATATACCCACATCTGGAATAACAGCCAATTTTGGGCATTGAAAAGGCCCAGTAATCCGCGATATCGGATCATCATTCACTCGTTGGAAATATTCGGCGAACTTCGAAGGGTACTTATTGCCAGCTTACATGAGAAGCTCACTTTGATTCACTCTTGTCTCATACTGCACGTTATTCCGCTAAGATTTGCTTACTGTCAAAATCCTAAAAGGCGTTCTAAACTCTGAATTTACAAACAGTCAGCAACAAGAAATCTCAACATGGTCCAACTCCAGTACTTAGCTGTAGCAATTGCTGCTTTGCAAACCGTCTACGCCAACACTAACGGCGACGACTGGCATCTGCAACTCTTGAAGCGCCAGGAACCTGGCAGCGCCTCTTACAAATGCCACGACACATGTGGTAAGTAAAACCTTTCCACGACTTTTAGGTTTGCTAATATTTTCAAGGCCAAGCAATCATCGGTAGTAGAAGTACCGGATATTGTACCAACCCCACCTTCAAGACCAACTATGAGAACTGTCTTGCTTGTGCTGGCCCTGACAATGTCAACATCTGGAGTATGTATGGAAATACCTTGACCAGGGCTGCTACCACATGCGGTGACTTGAGTACAACTCCGCTTTCTGGCAAACAGCCAGATATCCCTGATGCCATACCAGCCACTGGTGGAGTAACACCCGCTGTATCCTCACCACGTCTGTCATTAAGACCGATTCCAACCAATGCAACCACACCGCTGCCCACATCACAAGCAGGTTCCACGATCAGATCAAACAGTTCGGTAATCGCAACATCTACCTCCGGTGGTGTGACATCAACACGAGGTACACAGAGTACAAGCTCAGCAACTGTAAGTAAAAGATGAGAAGGAGATGTTCCGCAACTAACATAAATATCAGACTTCTTCTGGTGCTCCGGCCTCTACAGGCGCAGGTAGCAATTTATTGCCACATTCAATTCTAGTTTTGGCTATGGCTGCATTTATGGCTGTTTCTATCACTGTTTAGAGAGAAACACACCAGAATTGGCAACGGTAAATTACGTCCTCAGTCACGATCCATTGCGCAGATGATAAGTAAAGCCGCTTGGGATTATGAAAAGTAGAATCTTACAGGGATTTTACTGCTGTGGTACGCATGATATCAGAGATCCAGAGGGATAATTTTCGCAAGAATCAAAACATAATTTCATGGCAAGTAATAAGGACAATATAGTGAAAGCTTTAACATGAAACTTTCAGACCTGGGCACGATATTATCGATATAATATCGGAGGGTGGACGATCGATATTCGTATCGGAATATTCGTATGGTACTGGTGGAAAATTGCAAATCCGGACCGGACTAATAAGAGTACTGATTTTGTGACCTACTAGTAACACTGCTCTTTTGTTATATAAATATCTGTCACGTTTTTATTATATAACTACCTATACCTTTTTAATTTAAGATGCTTAGAGCGACTTTTATTTATCTATACATACCACTATTATAGACGTAGTGTCTTTTTATTTCTATAAAGTTGTGCTATTATTTTAAGTATTACCAAATTTTACTATCTGTTTAGTTCCCTAGAGTCACGTGGGATTTTAGGTACAAATTCTAGTATTACTTGGATATCGTCACATTTTAAACGATAATAATCGTATCGGTGCCCAGGTCTTGCTACTTCTCTATTAAGATACAAAGCCTGAAGGAGGAGGAAACAAATGACGAATTCTGATCTACTTTCGGTGTCTGGAGATAAGAAGAATGTAAGACTGTAACTTCATTGAAGGGACTGGTTACCAAGCTTAGAGGGAACTGGAGTGATATCTACTTCGTATATATGAAGCAAAACCGCGCTTTAAATTAGGTGTCACCGTATGTTCTGAAGTAAGTACACGTTTCTCATCCAAAATATCAATTAAAGTTTCATATCTCCATTCCCTACCCAAAATAATCAAAAACAAATGAAATTAAAAAATATGAATCCGTTCCCTATCACAGGGAACATTTCTGCTACTTTCGCGCCCTCCAAACATTAAAGAAACCCTGCCTGCACCTTAATACTCTTCTTCTTCCTTAGCAAAGAAATTAGCCTCCGCGTTTTCGGTTCCAGAAATGCCAATTCCTTCCACCTCTCCTTAGTGCTGTGTTGTTGTCAGATGCTAAGGTGACAGGGTTCAGATCTATGCCAAGTTTGTTAAACTGCTTTTTTACATAATCTACGGCGAATCTAGTAGAAATCTGCCGCAACCCAAAGGCATTGTCTATCAGTCTTTAGGGAACACATTCGCCTGCGTGGTCCCCTTGTATAGCGTCTATCAACAAAGTCCTTCATTCATTGTTTCTCTGTTCTGTCCGTTGAATGATACCCGCCCACTGTTCCCCATCTTCGTCACTCCTCTCTTTAGTGTGGGCTACCTTCAGAAAGTCTCTTACGTGCCCATTCCTCTTTCATAGCTGACACTTGTTTATATTGAATGATTTCACGATTGAGAACCTCTTCCGCAAGATCTACCCAGTCTAAATACTCAGCCAGCACTTCATGGATCTCATCCTTGTCTTGCTGGGATTTCGTAGACTGTCCTTTGGATTCCCTGGCTTTATTCTTATACGTTTCTTCTACGGCATGAGCACAGCCGCGTCTGGTTTTATAAGCCTTAAGTTCCGCCTCGTGAGTCTTTATTGATTGTTGAATACCGCTGAGACTTGTTATGATGGCAAAATACACTACCACAACCTGTTCGTCGAATTCGAAGTCCTCTTTATGGTTTGGAGTGTTGTGATGGATGTCAAACTTCCTGACATCATCCACTAACTGAGCAATAAGTCTTTTGTCGCCAGCGACGGAACCAGTGGTCCTTGGGTTCAACATAAGTGAACAGTTGTCAAATGTAATAAAACTGTTATTTCAATGTTGCGTTGATAGTTTTTGGTAAGGAGGTGGAGTAGGACAGATGTGTATTGTAGTAAGTGTAGAATGCCCAAGGCAGTCTAAGACTCTTCCAAGCTCATCCCCTTCTGACTGGAGATTCAACTTAAACCACAATCACAGCATTGTCACTCAGTATTGTTGAGTAAGAACTTGTGAATTATTGTCTAGCTGTTCCCTTTACTGTGTCATGGCTCATAGCACTACCTCATGGTGATTCAACTGCTGACTGGTTGTGGATGACTTTAAGTCTTTGGTTAATGGAAGTGAGAGTTGTGTTGATTCACAGTTGCCTTTGCCACTTCATCTTTGGTTACTCTAGAGTCCTGAGGATGCACCTGTCTGCGATGCATTTAGGAGAAAAAGTACATTGTCTCTTAACCACACGGGACAAAAATAAAAGCATTTTTGAAAGGCTGTCAGGGACAGTAAGAGGAACCAAGTCGTTTGGCTTTCTGGAAATTCAGGTTTATCAGGACATGAAGTACACTTGGACTTGTGAAAATTAGGAATAGTAGATCTAATACCGCAAGAGAATACCAAGTCAAACAGAAATATCTAAAAAAATATTAACCTTCAACCTCCATCTTCATTTTAAAGCCAACTCTTTATACACCTTTTCCAGTATCTCGACAGTTTTCTTGCTATTACCCTCCCATGCATCCCTCAAATGCTCACCATCCAGCTCATCATCTGGCTCTGCCATCTTTGCGACATCCAACAGTGCCCTCAACAGGTTCTTTATGACGTATATAGCCTTCGCGACTTGGGCTCTGGCATTCGCCACTTTGGATGGGTTTTTGGGATTAATCAGCCTTTCGAAACGGGTGTCAGGGTTACACCTCGAATCAAGAGAGTGGACAAATGGTATATGGATGCTCTTCTGCATCGATGCAGCAACTTGGTCGAGTAAGTCGCTCATTTCGAAGATGGCACGGGTATCGTTTGATCTCGGCTCGATCTTCTTTACCGGGTAGCAACCAACCCCTTTCACGAAGTCCATTTCTCCCTTTGGTTCCAAATCAGCCGATTCCTGGATGTCGTATATGTCGATATCAAACTCCTCGTCTTTGGGCACTGGAGAGGTTGTCGAGGATCGCTCATCTTCGTTTAGTTCCAAGTCATTCGGGTTAGAAGTAATATCATCCATGCTTTCGTCTCCTTGGGGGGTCTCGAAATCGAATTCCTCGTCTTCGGGTCCTGGAGAGGTTGTCGAGAATCGCCCATCTTCGTCTAGTTCCAAGTCATTCGGGTTAGAAGTAATATCATCCATGCTTTCGTCTCCTTGGGGGGTCTCGAAATCGAGTTCCTCGTCTTCGGGTCCTGGAGAGGTTGTCGAGAATCGCCCATCTTCGTCTAGTTCCAAGTCATTCGGGTTAGAAGTAATATAATCCATGCTTTCGTCTCCTTCGGGGGTCGCACTATCCCGTGCCTCGTCGTTTTCATCGACTGACGCGGACCTCGAGTATTCAAACTCAACACCACGCATAGCGCTTGGGCTTCTGAGAACGACCTCCGCTAGGTGCTCCCGGAGGCACAGGTTTTCGTACTCGAGCTCGATGATTCTGTCTTTGCAGGCCTCTACCAACTTTTGGTATGCGAAAAGCACAGCATCGCCTCCGTTAGATTGCCGATGAGGATATTCCTTATGAACTGGAAAGAGCTCTTTTGTCGCATTACGGTTTGGTTCCATGTTGTCGTCCTTTTCCAGATCTTTTGGTAGTTTTAATCGAAAGTTTTAATCGAACAGAGGCTTTAAATCAAAAACTATTGCAATGTAATAAGCTTTGAAGACATCTGAAAGTCGAGGACAGATCTAGGTTCTGTGAATGCCTCAAATGCAATAATCAAATGAGTCACCTCAACGTAACATAATGGTATGTGAATAGGATCGGTAGGCTACTTCGATCATAAACACCTTGGGATTCACAGCCAAAAGGGTGCTACCAACTCACACCAGCTTCTGTGAATAGCTTCGGAAGGCATTATTTTATTGTGCTACAGAAACCATGAACACCCAAAAAGTTCTGTTCTGACCAAGGGAGAGGCTCAGACACCCTCAAGCAACTTGGAGCCGAGAGAAATGGTCATTGATTTAGACACATACATGTCAAGAGGGCGTTATTCTTAAAGCGTCGTAGGACCACAGAGTTACTTAAACGAATAGTTTCAAACAGTCGACACTTGTAACTTTCTATTATCCCAAGTACTCTATCGTGTGTGCGGGGTAATGACTAGATCACTTACTTCTTGTCTGACTCCTCTCTTCTTCAGTCTTTTGAATGCTCATCACAGCCTCTTCAGCCTATTTATTCACTCTTACAAACATATCAAGAAGCTCTTCCTTCTTCCCAGTAACTCCAAGTTTTATTACCCCACGTCCCCCCACCTGCACCCCACCCCCACAAGAGGAAATCCGCGCTTGAACATTCCCAAGTTGTTCTCTTGGATCACGTGGTGAAGGTGTAACGCTAGCACTAAAATCTGTTGAGGAACCCATTTCTTGCTTTCTATGAATTCCTGCACATAGTTGGGAAGCTTGAGATTTCTAGTATTTCAGAGTCAGATTCCTACGCACTTGCGGGCTTTTAGATTCTTGGCCTGATGGTTGTTTAGAATCCATGAATGACCTCTTCCTCCGAAGTAAAAGGAAGGATCGCAGCCTTGCATATAGACAAATGTCCTTTAAGTCCAACAGAAAATCCCTCAACGCCCCACCTTCCCCATCCCACCAGCCCCTAATCAGAAACAAAAGCCAGCATCTCATCCCCCCCTTAACAACAATCCCCAGTCCCTCGCCCGCGTTACCTAGTTACAAATTTATAACAAGATAAAACAAAACAAACAAACCCACAACACACGATCAAAACCCCTGCACCTACCTTTCTACCCAGTCGTTTTTTGAACACGAGCTACTCAGCTCCTGACAAGGATTTTAAGTGCGTTTTTCTTTTGTGTAAGCCTAGATATCTATTATCTTGAAGATTTGCGATATTGACAGAGATCTTTTCAGAGAATGAGGATTATTAGGAGGTAAGTACCTATGTATACCTAGCACAAGAAACCAGAACAACAAGATATACCACGAAGCCCACCCCCCGCCAAAAAAACCCTTCCTTCTTCTTCCTTTCCTTCCTCACTTGTCTCTCAGAAAAAAAGATCCAAAAAACAACCGGATCCAGATTTCCCTTTCCCAAATTCCCTCCCCATAAGCACAAAAAACCCTACCCACCAAAACAAATCCTCGCAATGTACCGATAGATAGTAGATACCAAAAATATCAGTCTCATGCTAAATTTTTTTCCAAAAATCCACACTCACCAGTTCTTTTCCCTAGATTCCCTCCTGGATTCGGTTCCCCACACCACACCGAAAACCTGGAACACCAAAAACCGCCAAGAACCGCCCCCCTTTTTCGGCAAGTTCCGCACGTGACATTTACCCCGCGATGCATGTTTGGATCCAGTCCCCAATTCCCTCAAACCCCTCCACCCACTAGCTAGACCAGAGCAGACCAAACCACGAAAATCAACATAGTTAAATGAAAACAAAAAGAGACACCCATACAAAGGTAAAACGCACAATCAAAATCAAACCAGAGAAAAGAAATCCATTCATCCACCTACGTAAACAAGAAAAACGAAACACGGTACTGTACACCCGATTCGATCCATTTTCTCTTCATCGAAGCCTTGATCACCAACCAACCAACCATCCATCCATTCAGGCTCCAGCCGATACACCGGTATCGTTACTCGACAGACAGACACATTATTGATTGGATTGAATCGAACCGCTCATGCTTTGGCCCAAAACCCCAACCCCAAACACCCCGATCGAAATCACACCGCCAAATGAGGCAGGTAGAGAACAATCACAACTCACAAACCATACCCCAACCCAAAGCCTCCTTACTTGAGACAAGTTACAAAAAAGGCGTCTCCGGAAGCCCGTCCGGGAATAAGACCCAGGGACTTGATTCGCCTGGAAAATAAGAGCCTGTTTTCCCATAATCTTGTGCGACATCTCCATATCGTGAAATCTGCTTGATTCCGACGACAACGCGGGGCCATATTTTGTAGTGGATACACCAAGGCCAAAGTGGATATCCCACGATATTGCGGGGCAATATTTCTGAATAGCCTCACTTCTGGTTATTCGGAAGCCCTCACCCACTTGGATAGGTAGTACTGCTTACATTTCAACAACCCACCCATCCACGATCCAGCGGCATCCCACCACGAACATCCGGAGTAGGACGAAAAAAGGAAGGACCAAGCAGTTGGAAAGTAAGCTCTGTGATATAATAATATTAATAATAGAAAAAGAACCCATCCATCCCCAATTTAGAGAAGAACAACACAAAGGAAATCGGTCCGTGCACCTACATACCTACACAGCCAACCATCGAGAGAATCTGAACGTCCAGATAGGTATGTGTATGTCCGCGGTGGTATCCAGACCACGTACAGTAACCCCGCACCAACAGACTGCGACGTAGGTAACCAGTCAGCCCTTTTTCGACTCGCCTCTTGTTCAGTTCAGAGGAGAATATCTTTCCTTGATTCCCCTTGTAAAGATCAACAAGAATAATATCCCAATTTTCTAAGCCAATCATCCTCGGAAAGCCAATCCGTAAGTGAGCCCTGAAGTAAAGGGAGAAAGCCATCTAATCTCGAGAATGAGGCGAAAGCCCCCCATTTCGCCATCAAAAGCAAAAAAAACCCCCCACAGAGGAACCGTTGGGTGTACAACATCAACGCTGGCAAAGTTGGCAATGCAAAAGAGGATACCCGATAGGAGCGGATTGCAAAGCTCTCATCTGTCAGGCTGAAGAAAAAGAGTCGGTGGATGCAGATGAAAACTTTTTCTCTTCTGGTGGACGGAAATATGCAGATCAAGGTTGAAGAAGATAGGTTCTGTAAAAACTTTTCCCTTGCCATGCAAATATTGTGGTCGGTCCATGTCCTTGGGTTTCCCTGTATTTTCGAAAATGACCGTTTCCATAACACGACATACTCGGAAGCAAAAGGGAATATGCCCCCGCGACGAGGATTGGAGACATCATGTAGGTAGGAAATACTAATATTTCGTAGATTTGCTGGTATAGATAGAAATTGAGTGTAGAAGAAAACTCATCTGGAAGTGATATATATATCACGTGCTCTCCTCGGTCATCCATCACCTCGCCAGGCACCTCAGGTGGCTCTCTCATGACTCTCGTTTTTCCTCTCGAAAATTTCGTTCTGATCCTGTCGAGTTCTTCCCAAGTTCAGAAGTAGCGGGATCTCCCAGGTCGATAAGAAGCAGTAATCCTTATGCTTTTCGGCTGAAGATAGGAGGCGAAATGATGGTTGAAATATGCACAATGCCGGGGCGTGTGCAGCTTACTGTCGAGGTCATAGGCCAGTCACAACCGCAGGCACGTACAGTGAAGATGGCCACTGAGAAGCAGATTCTGATAATCTGATTGGAGAGATTTTCTTCAGCAATCGGTGCATCGGTGCCTGCTCAGACTGTACGACTGGTTCCTCGAACTTGGCTTGGCAAAGGGGACTGGCAATCGATAATTTGGCGTTTGATCGTGAACTCAAGTTGTTGGGATCTTCCCAATGGGGACTAGACATTGTTGTTATGTGGTTGTAATAATATCCACCCACGTTTGGATCCCTGCTGCTCCTCGGTGTATGCATCCTATAGAGCTGTTGTGTGTTTGGTGTCGACAGGGACGGGATAGTAGGGCGTCAGGTTCAGGTTTAGGCGTCCCTTCCACAACGTCAAGAGCCAATCGGAATAGTAAGGTCGTTCCCCGGCGGTAGACGAGGCTCTGAGGAGATTTCTTATATTTCGACTGGTGTGAACATCGTGGAGCTGGAAGCAAGACTCGATATCATAGCCTCAGAGCCTGATAGCCTCATACCACAAAAGGATTGACACAATGAATCTCAACAATAGAATTCTTGGACAACAACCACAGCTTCAGCCTTCGGATAATAACCATCAGGTAAATCCCATCTATGGTTACAGTACCTGCCGAGAATATTGACTGAGAGCATAGAACACGTTCGTGACTACGGATGGGTACATTCTTGTAACTCCTGTAGATATCAGCTCGGGTCAAAGTGCCACTTCTGAACTATCACCTACTCCTTATTGGCTTACTAGCGATCAACAAGTGGACAATTATGTGACAACTCCTCACCTCCGTTCTCCGGACGACTCTGGCTTCAACGCAAGGAATGGTGCTGGCGATACCTTCAAGAAGACAATGGAATATGGTGATGGCGTGGGACAATTATCTGATTACCATCCGAACACTGCCCAGAATCAACAACAACCCAGATCTCAGGCGTCATTGGATGCATACTGGGTAATGGGAATGGGAAATAATGGGCAACTTCCAAGCCAGCATTTCATGGAAACTTCTACAGAATCCTACAACAATATGCAACAAGGAAACACAGAGGATAATGGCGATTGCTCTCTGTTGTCATTGAATGGCGTCCCTACTCAGGGACCATCCAACTTGACGCCATCAAGCCCTATCAAGCCCGTACGAAAAACCAAATGGGGAGATTCCTTGGGGTCTTCCAAGCGAAAAAGCACTTGCAGAGTCCGATATATCCCTGTAGACGAGGATGATAAGTCTGGAGATCAAAATCAAAGAAAGAAGAATCAATCGCCTCGAATAAGAAAGGACAGTTTTTCAAACCCGACTTCTCCGGAATCATCACCCAGCTCCAGTGATGAAGCTCTCAACGACAACCGAATATCTCACAACTTGGTGGAGAAGCAATATCGAACTCGCATGAACGAGCAATTTGATAATCTCTTTTCTTCGATTCCTCCCAAAATGATAGGGCAACATATAAATGGGCCTCAACGTGGCGATCGTCCTGAGAAAAGAGTTAGCAAAGCTGATGTGCTTACTTTGGCCAAAATGTATATTGAGATTTTGGAGCAAGAGAAGCGCGAGTTGGAACTTGAGAATATGGGATTGAAAGAGAATAAACGACTGAATGAAGTTTGGATGAGTCAACAGGGGGGTGAGATGTTATTTTATGGAAATGGACATTAGTATGGAGGCGTTGACGGATTTCATACCTTATTTTTTGATCAGGGATCTCTGGTTGGAGTCGTGTGGTGGATTTTGTTCGTCGGTCAGATTGTGAACTTTCTTGTTGTGATATCTGTACGTTTTCTCCTCTCGCTTATGGTTATCGGATTGTTGGTGTCGTGTTCCTGATTATCCTGGGAAACACATCTATTCTCATTAGATGTGGATATCACTACGAACGAATGAAGAAATGTCAAAACCAAAAAATACTTTTTACACAAATCAAACTCGTGTTGGAATGTCGGTATGAGGATGCAACCACAAGCCTCATATAAGGATATTTCTATTTTAAGTTGTCCGTTACATGTCCCAATTCTGAAATACAACAAGAATGTATCTCTCAAATGTTTATTGGGAGACATACCTTTTTTAAATTTCCGTGGCAGCAGTATCCGTCAAGAATTTGGGGAACGTGATAATGAATTTCTTTCACTATATTCGACTTGTGATATTCTAACCCAGCGACCTTCTGCCCTTCAAACAGATTGCAATGCAAAAAAACAACAAGCCAAGACCTCAAGTCCAGGTAAAAACTGGTCTTCACAACGAAGAAAATGAAGAGTGTTGCATATCCCAGGGGAGACCTCCGTACTTAAAAGTCGCAAGAAAGTCTTGTCAAAGCACCCCTCCTACCACAAAACCCGTTCTGCTCCCTCTCTTAAGTGCAAATATTGGTCTCCTCTGGTCAATATTCGATTCTGAGTGGCTCTCGTCTCACGATCACAAAGGGCCCTTGAAAAGGCAGGATGATCGCCAAGACTTTCGTTAATCTCACCCTGTCCCGATTTGTCGACAGGCTCTACGTATCCTGATTAACCGACCCAATTTGTTCTGAGGCCTATACCACCTAGGGATGTTATAATTATATATGATAGGACCTTATTACTTTATTTCCATTATTATAGTAAAAAGCTCGTTATTTTTTATTATTATACTAAGGTTTTTAGGGTGGTAGGAGGCGGTAATAGACCTACTTTTAAGTGATTTAAACTAATAGTATATAATAACTTTTAAGAGCCTTAACCTTAAGACCTTATATTTGTCTACCTTATTTTACTATCCTATTCTATACTACTACTAATAATCATAAAAATAACCTTAAAAACTTCCTAAAAACTCCCTAGAAAACCCCTTAAAACCACCCTAAAATATCGAGATTGTTACTTTTTCTACGATCGATATTGTAATTATAGAATAATATATCGCGATAATTCGATAAATATCGTTATTGTGCCTAAGCCTGTTTATATAAATAGCCGGTTAATTAGAAGAGTATAATTATAAGGTATATAGACGTAGGAAGAGACGTAAAGAGAGCTTAATTTTAATAATATTCTCCTTATAATAGGGGATAATTTAGTTGTATATAAGGAAGCTAGGGTAGATATAGATAAGGAATAAAGGGATAGAAAGGTAGCCTTTTTATATATATTTTTAGTATAAAATCTAAGGTTCTAGGCCCTATTTTTAGTACATTTTTCATAGGAAAAGTAGGGGTATAAATGTATTTTTACGCCGTAAGGCTGTCCTATCTGGTGGGTATAAGTACAGCCTGAGACCTCCCGAGGGGTATAGGGGCGTACTAAGCTTAGGACTATTATACTACCTTGAAAACCGCTAAAAACTCCCCCGAAAGGTGCTAAAAAGACAGCCTTAAAAGTAGACCCGAGTCCCTAATCCCGCGGTGTTATAGTACTATATAAGCTAAAGAAAGCATTTTAAAAAGGTTCTAGACCGACGGAATACGTGTGAACTTAACCCCTCTAGTCGGGTTGTTGATCATTTACTACAGCGAGGTAGTTTCCGAGCCTATAGGCCCTAGTGTCACGAATCACGAGTACACGTGATATCTGTCATAATAAGAGGCGCAACCCTCGACAGGCACATCTAGGTTTCTTATAGCAAATAGGGATCGCTTAGGGTAGCTAAGCGATCCAAGGATTTCCATCGGGTTGAAGTCACGTGATATGCACATCGACTACATCGACAGGCGATGTAGGATACACATGAGGACGAAGGTTCTATATAAGACTGGCACGTCTGCCATTAGATAGGAGCTTCGTGCTCAACTTAGTTATCAATCTTATCATATTTGTTTGACATCTTTGATACAAGTAACGAGTTCACTTCCAAGTGAACAACCCGATAGTCTTCTTCTTATCATAGCATACCAACCAGCGAACACCCAGCCAAGTTTAGTTAGCCCGATTGAGTATTCGTTACACCTAGGCGTGTAGAGTCTTTAGAGTATAGATCCTAGGTGCTCGAACGAAATTAAAAGCCCCTTGCTAGACCTATATAATAGTATCTCCGCCTAGTAGCTAGGTAGTGAGTCGATAAGCAAGAAAGGTAGGGCTACCTTGCCCTATCGTAATGTAACGAATACTCAATCGGGCTAACTAAACTTGGCTGGGTGTTCGCTGGTTGGTATGCTATGATAAGAAGAAGACTATCGGGTTGTTCACTTGGAAGTGAACTCGTTACTTGTATCAAAGATGTCA